>CM021541.1:12916468-12927935 GCA_010994315.2 Pisaster ochraceus | reverse complement strand
GTATTTCCACAAGAAAACCGAATCCATTCACGTTTAGCGAGGTGACAGCGGGTACCAACTGCATCTCTGGCCACAGCATTCGGGAACGGGCACCAAACCTCAGAAGTCTGAGAAATGATTCATGCATGAACATTCAAACTCTCATTGTCTTAACCACATCGTACACACTGGTCAGCTCATGTGCCCTGACTTTCAGCTGAACCATGCCACGTGTCCCAGGGGGCCGTCAATCAATAGGGGTCAGTGATTTTGGTTAGGAAGGGGGAAGAACAAAACTTTGTAAATCATCCTTTGTGTACAAAACCGGTACCTGAATTGTCAATGGTGGATGAACCCAAATATTATACAACTTAATTAATATTATACAGCTTAATTAATGAACAAACATAGTTAAATTAACCCAGGCAATACCCGGACATGTCAACAACACACTTAGAGAAATAAAAAAAGAAATTTAAAAAGATCATCGCAAAATGCAAAACAAACCCCCTCAACAAACCCGTATGGAAAAAGCTTGTCAGCGTGTGCTAAAAACGAACAACGGAGGCGTTGCAAAAAAACAGTCCCCCCCCCAAAAAAAAAAACCCCAAAAACAGAGCCCAATTTTCGCGGCTCTATCGTGGAATTCTGCGCTCACATCCCTTAGGGTTACGTGCTTCACAGGACTCGGTATGCCATGAAATTGGACCCCGCAGGTCCCTCGTGGCAGGGACTTTTACAGTAGGCAGCATGACTGGCGATTCCACGGGTCTGATTTATCCGTCAGTTAGAGATCCCAAAACAGAATCATATTTCCAGGTTGTATTTTTCTTACATTCACATCAATTACCGAGGAAAGCATCTCACAGGAAACGAATAAATATGCCCTTCACTCTATCTGAACAGTAATACGGTATTTATAACTTCGGAGTTATTATGGCTGGCCTGAGTCTCATAGGCTGTAAACTGTGAAGGTTGAATGAAATAATCACAAGAAGTTAGGATAACAAGAAAGCATCAGACTTACCGTCCTTTTCTCATCACTCTTTTAAATGAAAATGAGATTGCTATGCTGGAGTCTTATGTATTGAGCAATAATGATAATCGAAACTTTGAAGGTTTTTTTAATGGACTGAAATACTAGCGAGGTTACATAAAATCAACAGACTTTGAGATAACATTAAGAATGCATACGTCAATTATATTTAATAGAGGGCCTTATTTTATGGCTCTGCTTACCGCCGAATTCTGCGCTTGCGATCACCATTCTCTGCTTTTTGTGCAAGCGCCGAATTTCGGTGCTAGCTGTGTAAGCGAAGAGTGCCTAGAGTACGCACGCGCACAAGCAAAAATTATCTGCTTACCCGTGAAATACGCTTGACGTTAGCGAAGAATTGCCTGCATCCGTATGCGCCGAATCTTTGCTTACGATATGCAGAGGCCATGAAATTGGGCCCAGGTCACTTCAGAGACTGATCCAAAATTGTTCACGACCAGTAATTATTGAGTGATTTTATATCTTTTGCATTCTGCTTCAGCATGTGGACTGAACAGACTTGAATCGGGCCGCAAAAGTCAGATTTTCAAACTGAACTAGGAAATAGAATAAGCTATTGTAAACTGCTTACAAACCGACAGGACCTTTGGTCCAACAGCCCCAAAATAGTAAATGGCATGACGTTTCAAACCTAGCAGAGTCTTGGTCGAGAGCTACACAAATCACAACACACATAAACAGGTATACCAGAGTAAAACAAACCTTACACCAAGAACAGAGATTTGCTGATGTAAGAAAACATTCTTATACCCCAAACACGCTACTAAGGTTTTCCATTAACTTCTGCAGATAAATTTACTTGAAGAATGTTTTTCCTGTAAACTTATCTCTGAAATTGGGTCTTGTTATGCTACTGACCTAATAACGGCTATATATTCCACTCGTCAGTGAGCGATGTTGCTATGACAACACAAGGTCTTTAAGGCATAATTCAAGAGATATCAAGATTAATTCAATTGATTTGTTTACGAGGTCATAATTAAATTTAATAATAGTTACAAGCTGAGCTACTATATGGAGATGAAAGATTCTGATGATGCCGTTTGGCAATTGACGGCTAAGGCCACGGCTACGGCTACGTCTGTTGCTAAGGGTGTTTCTAAGGAGGTCCTATACTTCAACGCATGATGACGCCACCATCACGCCGTAGCCATAGCTGCAGCTGCGACTTCAGACACAGCCTCAATGAGTTACAAATACTTGCTTCTTTTATCTAGCGCTCAATTCCGTCACCCAGAGACGCTCGTGTCGCTCCAACATTATTACCCCTGGACACTGGGTCATTTATTTTATTCCTTAAACCATCCCAGCTACCTTGGGACAACCTGTGCTGCCAAATATGTACCATCTCTGCCCTCACATAGGTACCCAGTTACCCCTGAGGGTGACGAGAGGCATGTAAGTGTCTTTCTCAAGTACACAGGCGTCAGGACCAAGATTCAAACCCACATCCTGATGACCTAGCCACGCCACAGATAGTTCCAGGACTGCAATTTCATACCGAGTAGATCTGATTTCTACATGATACATTAGTTTTAACCCCTCCTCCATGTTTTTACCCCTACACCGATGAGTGTGATAAGCGCTCTTTATTTCGCTGTTTTCGACAATTACTTTCAACGTGGCTTTATAACGTCAAGCACCACTTCAAGGCTGACCTACTTTTAAGCCTCTACCTTTTAATCAACGCCAAAGATCTCAGAGTAAAATCGTCCGATGGCCTTTTAATAATACGCACGTGTTTTTTTGCTACGTTTGATCTCTGAACGATATGCTGTACAATTTCCACGATCCGTAGGTTTCATCCAAATAAAACATGTACTTTTTTGAAAAGCGAGTCGATAGCGTTTTTAAGTGGTTCTCGGCGGACTTAACCACGTAGCCGATTGGAAAGAGTGTTTGCACCGATGGAGATTCTGTCTACCCACTACCGGTTTGAGTCTGTGCTGGACTTCGCTCCGTGTTTGGGCATATCATGTGTGATTTTGGGCGTGAGATGATGTGATCAGATTCTCTCACGCAAGCCAGCGATCCCGAGCTGGCTTCTTGATCAAATAACAACCCAAACGTTTTTCGGTGAAAAGGCCTTTGAAGGTTATGATCGAGATGGAGTTAGATGGAAATAAATGACAGGTTTTAAAATCACCACAGGTGGATTAATTGCGCCATGATAATTAAAAAGCCGATTTGGTGCCGGTGGTTTGTATTGGTCTACTAGAGGTAAAGAAACAAAAATGTACAGAAGGAAAGTTACACATTTTCAGAGTGGTTTTACTCAAAAACTCCCGGTCACAATTGACTCAGGTCAGGGTTCCGTGGGGTCAGACCCATTTCTGGATCAGTCTGACGCAGAATATGTGTCAAAATGACCCAGAAATGGGTTGAACTGACCCAAAATCCGGGTCAAAATGACCCATAAATGTATAAGGTCCCCCCGGGTCGATTTCACAAAGGTAGTCCCAACTTAGGACTATCCCTAGGAGTTATTAAAAACTTAAGGCTAGTCCTAAGAAGGACGAGTAACTCGTCCTAACTCGAGATAAGACTAGTCTTAACTCTATGTGAAATCCACCCCTGGAACCCCAAATCCGACTCGATACCGAACCGGGAGTTTTTATAGAGTGTAACATTTAATGGCAGTTGATGAAGTCGATAAATTCCCCTCCAGAAAAGTGCAAAATAACAGCGGTTCCTCGCTGAACGAGAAAAGGCAGCGATTGAACTTTGATGCAATCTTTCTAAACGAGGTCAAAACACCTTGGGGAAAAAACTAACACGAACACTAAACTGGGATCCCAATAAAGTTTCAACCATTCGGCATTTTATCGAAATTAATATTTTGAAAAATCATTGAAAAAATAAAAAGAAGAAGAAATTATCCCGAAGCCATCTTCAAGAATTCCGAAGAGTGTTACAAGTACAAATTTCAGGGAGACTCTGCTAGAAAAAAAAAATCCATTTAAATAAAAAAATAAAATAAAAAAAGGTGTGTTGTTGGTTGCAGCAAGCGACTTCCACCGAATTCCCTTTCAAAACAAAAGATAAGTAAGGTAATGAAGAAATAATTGGGAGAAGCAGAAGAACGGATTTAAATTTTGTTAGCTTTAATAATCCTTGGAAACATCTTATGAATGTTTACGTCTGAAATATTGGAAAAATAGCTTCAGGCTCTCCGGAGGATGAAGCAATAGTGGTTAAGGATTTTGCCCAGACACACAAGTGTGAAGACGGGTCTCGCACCCACACTCTGCTGATCAGAACCAATAGGGCCTAATTTCATCGAACTGCTAAAGCACAAAAAGTAGCTAAGCACAAGAAAATTGTACTCACTAGAATATTGTTACAAGCCAAACTACCAAGTCACGTGTACAATTTTGAGAGTGGTATTCTGCAATATATATTTTTTTGCTTGAGAAGAAGTATAGCTTTATGAAGCTGCTTGAGCATAAAAAGTAGATCGGTTTTGAAACACAGTGAAAGTAAATTACATGTATCTGAAACTGCACAATTCGGGATTAACATTCTCCTGAATGCGAGCAGCGCCCTGCCGCGCCTAGAACTGAAATTTACTAAGCAGAAAAAACTCTCTTTAATAGAAATGGTTCACCAGCCTAAATGTAATAAAGTTACGGTTGTTGCAACTGGTGCCACACTTATTTTTTGCCTTTTTCTGCGCCAAACAACCAAGCATTCATATGTCATGAAAGCAATCAAAACATAGCAATTATTTTGTTTGTTCAATTTTGTTACGTGTACTCGGCATTGTCTTTGGCACAAATCAATTGGGAAGGGGGACGAGAAGAAAAAAATCAACCGACAAGATTCGGGATTTAAGGACAGGCAATATGATTCTAATTTGAGTGAATATTAATGAAGATGCATGAATTTCAGACTGTGTTTCTTTAAAAAATACGACTAATTGTCCCTTTGTCTCTCCGAGGTCAAAACATCTTCTACAACGTTCGTCAACCTTGTGCCTTCATGCAGATAATTAGCCCAAGTACGTGGGATCGATACACTGTTATCTCAGACCTACAGATAGACCTAGACCTCGTCTTCGGGGCAGAAAGAATCAATTCTTAGTGGTGTAACAGTTAATTATGTACACGGAAGAAAGAAACCACTGAATGGGGACTAATTGACGATGCGTGCGTGTGTGTAGTAGTGGTGGATCTATCCCCACCCCTTTCAACTCCTCCTACCCTTTGCTCCTAACCTCCTCCTCCTCCATCTCCCCTCCTCCTCTCTTAAATCACTTCCCTACCATTACCGGTCATGGAACATTATACAATAATGATGCGCTCTGTGATGCAATCCTTGGTATTTTGTACACCCGTATGTGGCAAACAGCACCGAGGCGAAGCCGATCTGCTTCCATTTCCCCCAGAGTGTGTTTTACCATGGTTATATATTGAAGGCGGTCTGCAATAAGCACAAATACAACCTCAAACACGGCCATTTTTAATGTTGTACAAGGCGGTGGAAACGACCGACCGTGGGCAGGATCAAGGTAATGTACCCCGTGGGGTACATCACGCATGTTCCCCTGATGTACATGCGTCTGTATAGCTCACCAGTACATTGGTTCTCGAACAATTAAATCTACAATCTATTATACCAATGATTATACCAATCATCATTTTCATTTTTAGAAAGGTAGATTTCTCCAATGCTCTAGTTTCCCGAGTAATTGTACTGCAAGCACCTGTAAATTTGTGGTTGTCGAAAGTATCAAGTTCGTTTTTCACAAACGGCAACAATGGTTTATGTTTTGCCAGCGTTGGCACATTCTCATGACTTATTTCGATTGTCGCTTTCAAAATAAGCAACAGTGATTGTTTGGATACTTTCCCCCTTGACTTTAACAGTGTTATTTCTGAAAGAAATGTTTCTCTGATGAAGTGGGAGTTTTGCATGAACTTGATCAGCGGCTCTCAGATTTATACTATAATCAAGTGTTTTTAAAGTCACAAATCAGTGTAGTTTGAAAAGCTACAGTGAAACTTGTTCAACCGACGACGGTTTTGTCGTCACATCCAAAAAACGAGACAAGGGGTTCATGTTTGTAGGCGTTGAGAACTGCTTGTCTTTTCCATAAAGTTGTAGTTGACTTTTTTTTTGCATATTGTATGCCTACTCACGGTTTTTATTATTAAAATGTACCTACGCCACACGTACGAGCGTCAATTACGTTTCTTGTGAATGCTTTTTAATCATTTTCCAGATGGATAACTCTAAAAATGATGATCAAGGACAAGTTAAGTTGGATTCATTTTACGTGCAAAATGTACGTGACAACTGCTCAGTAGAAATGATAAGCAACAAATAACGTTAATTTCCTCGCCCAGCTTTACACAATCAATCACTGAACAATCTCGAAGTTTTTTCCCGCTTTATTCAACCTTACAGGCTTCCATCAAAGTGCAACTCGTGTTTCAACCAATCAAACAAATTAACTTCAAACTGAGGCTGAGATGAACACCGTCTGGTGCCTTGTGTTGTACAATGAGAGTCAGACCCCGTATAAGTGGTTGAACACGATAAAGGTATCAGCTACAATGAAGGTACTCTTTTGTTTTCGATATTTCTAAAACAAACCTGAGTCAGAAGGCCTTCAGTTTGTCTTGTTATACAGGCCTCTATGGTTTCTCTTTGGATGGTAAACCTTAGAAGTGCGCAGATTAAATACTAAGCGCTTTTGACACACCCAATCGGCATCTCAAAGTGCGCAGTATTACTTTTACGACCAAATTGTGCAATACTATTTTTTACGACAGGACTATAGTTGCCGTGGAAAACCCAGTCATCAGTCGTTTTGCGATAAGTGTACCGGGCAAATTCACAGTAATCAGAGCCGAGTTGAGTCGCTCTCCGATAAGTGCACTGGGTTAATTTACAGTAATTGCAGCCAAGTTGGGTACGTTGCACCAGACAGCCCAGCCACGACACGCGACGTTTGTTTCCGTGGGTGCCATTCCTATGTATACATTGCCTGGGATTGTTGACAACTTTCAAGGGATGGAACTAAAACCATACGAGATTTATCAAAACAACTCGTCCTGATTTCAGATGTACACGTTTCTTGTAACCCTGAATAGCATAGCCTATCTTACCGGGCCCTAGCTGTGTTTAGTCGGATCGTTCTTGTGTACTTCTCGAGTACTGTTTTTATCGTAACTCGGCTAGCAAAGTCCATACTCAAGACTCGGATTACAAACTACTGGTTTCGAAGTCTTGTAATCGATACTTAATAACCCCAAAAATACTCGGGCTCGACTTTACGATCACATACTGTAGAAAGCAAAATTTCAGTTCTTTTTGATGAGTCAAATTTTTTTTTTTTGTCAAAGTAAAACCAAGTACACATTATTCCCAAAAGAGTAATTGTCAACGTTATATTGTTTGCAAAAAGAAATGTAGGCCTACTGCAAAATTATATTCAAAACATATAAAAACAATGTTTTAAAAGTTTCTTTGCAGTTGTGCCTCGTCCGTTATACTCATACTAAAATATCCAAAGTACTTGGTACTCAACCTTTGGAGTCGGTACTCGGATACCAGAATAGGTCCTACACAGTAATCGGTTATTTGTACTCGTACCAAATGGCCCAAGTACTCAGACTCGAGTACTACTCAGCATACTTTATGACTCAGCTGAACTACACTCTAAAAAAAATCCGGGTCAAAATTGTCCTCAATCCGAGTCTGTGGCCTGACCCATATGGGTCAGTTTGACCCGGACACTGTGGTAACGTGACCCAGAAATGGTTCAAAATGACGCAGAATATGAGATAAAATCACATGTTTTACTACTTTCCTGGCCAGCCTGCGTGAGACACGTAGTCCGGATCAATTCTGAGAGTGTGGTATACTGTACCGATGGAGGGCCGCTGTCCTATGCTGCCGTGTTTTTTAATTTGACATCTTAGTAGGAATACAACCACAGATATCACCTCTTTTACACTAAATGACCAAAACGTCTTATCTGGCTGAAAGAGATACCATTTTTGGTTACACCGAATGAATTGGTACCAGTCAATCCCTGACTGCACGGCCATCACCAACGTGATGGGACATTTCACTTTCACTAAAACATTAATTCACTTACCCTTTACAAGTAGTTGTCTGACCAACGTAAGTTGTAAACACTACACTAGAAGAAACACGGGAGCAACTCTTGGTCTCGAGCTCGGGACAGTCCTATCTACAGAGGTATGGGTTATAAGACTGCCGATTACCCCCACGATGGAGCTTCATACTGCTTATTACATTACGGCGTTGCCTTAGTATAATTATTATCATGTTGACTGTATGCGATAGAGAGAGGGGCCCACTGTAATCAACGGCTGTTTCGTGATAGAATTAAATAAAAAGGTCTACAGCTTTGTTAAGCCTTTTGTTGCAGTTGATTTCCACACCGATTGGCTCGTGAAACAATTGGATTTTTTCCTTTAATAAAAAAAGTACAGAAAATTAAACAAGCTGTGGTTGAATGCTTTGCATCAATTGTTCAGAAGGGACATAATCTCAAGTAAAATGTTACGTAATTCCGTGCTGCAAGGTTAAGAACTCACTTCACTGGCACACGTTTTCCTTTGAATTCGTCAACGCGTGTTAGGTCACTGCACTTGAGGATTTTGCTCACAGGGATCCATATTCAACGCAAAGTTAGACTGTATGAATGTTTCTTTTGCTTTTAATAGGTTAACGCAAGAAGTGTCGCCCATTATTGTGGCTCAGCACTCTGGGAACAAAGGCAAGGTTTGTTTACCAGCAGCCTCGCTACATGGGCAGCGCGCATGGAGCTGCTTTAACCAACATTGTTCGTTTCCTCAACTTCGTGATATCGGGGCCTTGCTCCAAGCACGGCCGACCACACCCTTTCAAGCTCACTTTAACCCCTTGCCTGACTTTCTTCTCGTGCAATCTTCCTAGCAGTGTAGTACCTCTAAGATAATTATTATGTGTGACAAAATATTCTTTCCAGTCTGTCAAAACCAAATACGCCATGAACCAAATACAATTTTGGGGTCCGTGTTTTCGAAAGACCGTAGAATAAGAGTCGATTGATAACAGAGTAGTGGCTGGGCCATGGGCTGACCTCGGTTGAGCAGGCCCGCGAGAACAAACTTTTGCAAAGGGGTGCTGGTTTTTTCCAAAGACAAATGGCGTGATCGGAGCGCAAAGCGATTACGGCGTATGGTCTGGGCCCGCTTAAATGCTCTGTCGTTTAAGCACAGACACGATTTGGCACATAAATCTCTCCTTTTTTTTGGGGGGGGGGAGGATTATTATTAGTGTAATTTGCAAAATGATTACCCCAAAATGTCTTGCTTTCATGGGGCGAAGTTGGGTGAAAATATATTTAGTTTTCGAGACTCTTGCAGTAAATTACTAGCATCGCGGTTCAAACTGTCTACGTAGTTGTTTATTACATTTATCGTCCTTTTTGTTAATATTGTCAATGAATAACAGAATATGTCAGGTTTAGAAGCGATAAGTGCCAAGAGAGCAATAAGTCCCGGCCTCGTTAACGGCTATAGTTTGTATTATTTTTTATAAGGATGAACACAATAGTTTTTTGGAGGCTTATCCCTGGCATCAAATGCTCACTGAGTCATACGTTTTTGACATTACTATGATGGTGAACGAAAATTACAATAAAGCTAAATAATTGTATCCTTATTAACATTTTAACCAGTCAGGGGGAAATTAATAATGATCTATTATGATTGCCATTGATTTGACCAAAGCGAACCAATGACCATGTTTTATTTTGATGTCACGTTTTTTCTACAAGCATAAGCTGGTAAGAGTTTCCCACCGCATGTTACAAGTCCGAGTTCTCTTCGAGTCCGAGTCCGCAAAAAATTGTTAGTATATTCCAGCTCCGGGTGCTTTAGTATATTCCAGCACCCGCATCCAAAAAGTTGGGGGTGCTGCAGCACCCACAGCACCCCTACTCTCCCGGGCCTGCGGTTAAGTGTCGTATAGTGTCTTCTATGGACGACCTTTATAGCTCCATACTTTGAGCCATCAATCCCCTACCCCCCCCCCCCCCCCCCCCCCCCCCACCCGGACATCCCCACCCCTTCTCTCGGCCCCACCGCACCAGTATAATACAAGGTCGAGCGAACCTCAATCCTTCTCAGCAAAAAGGTTTGCTCCGGTCGGTTCGTTCCCAGTACATGTATACATGTATGTACCTCAAAGTATTACACACCGCAGAGTAAATTACTTTATGGTCAAAAGAGGGCGGTATAATGTTTACACCTCTCTCTAGCAATGCATAGAGTGTGTGAATGAATCTTCGTTTCAAATCTATAATCACGCAAGAAGGTCGCTACTCGCAGACGTGAAAAAAAGGTAAGTGCAACTTTTCACTGAGAATAATCCATTAGTTTTCTTTATCGTAACACAATATTTAAACAGGGTTGTTTGTGACTTTGACGTGAAATCCTGCAAAGAAAAATGAGTAGAGTAGCTGGGCCGACAGTCTAGTCTACACACTTCCGGGTTGGGTTTGCATAATTGTATTTTATGGAGGAACATAAATCTGTTGTTGACTTTACACGTGTAGCTTATTCATCGGGTGAATCGTTGATGACAGTGACTGTAAAGTTCGTAAACTGGGTTTACTTTCAGGAATTTCTGATTAGTGTTTTTGATGCAATGCGGTGTTTTTTTTTATTTTAATGTTGTTTTTTTACAAAAAGAGGTTTGATAAATAGGCTTATCCGTATGTTACTATGTTGTTGAAAGTAAGTAGTGTACTTAAAGTACAGTACACGTGACGTAGTACGCCCTTGTGTGGATAGCTAGCACTGCAGTGCCACTACTAGCACACTATGACTATGAGGTGTAGGCAGGGCTGTGGGACTACTTGTCTCATGGCAGTAGGCTCGCAGAAGATTTCCAATCCATGGTAAAAACGATGACTACACGACTCCATCCAAGAACTGTGGTGAGGTTGTCATGGTTGTCACATTTTTCGTTTGATATCATTATTGTTATGAATTGATGCGTGGCAACGCCGATAAGCGTAACAAACAAACACACACCCCAACACCCCCCCACCAACCCCAATAAACAAACAAACAAAATACCCCAAACAAACAAACAAACGAACACAAAGTAGGACTAGGACTAGGAGTGTAGGCATGTTAGGACTGTATCCACTGTAGCCTAAACGTATTGATGAGCTCAACCCTCGATTCTGATAAGTGTATTGGTTTGTGGTGAAAGTAAGGCAATTCTGGACAATGGTTGAACAGAACTTTCTGAAATCGCAACTGTAAACTGTATCTTAAAAGCGTTCTCGTAAAAAGTATCAGCACCCTCTGGAGTCAAGAACCATCAGGAAGGAGGGTTACAATCATCTCAAGATGTTATGTGGGTAACTTCTCTATAGATAGGTTGCAATATGACCTA
>CM021541.1:12865279-12875621 GCA_010994315.2 Pisaster ochraceus | reverse complement strand
AGTACCGATTGGAAATGAGAATAGCAGTGTCGGAATGAAACCTCAACATCAGCCTCCAAGCCCTTCGTCCAATGTCGTTGTTTTACCGTGTGGCATCTCTATTCCGGTGAAAGGTACGCAAGCTTTAAAGGGACACGTTGCCTTAATAATAATAATTAAGCCATTTTTCTATAGCGCATGTCGTCGTGAGGTCCCTATGCGCTGTAAAGGGAAATAAACAATTGTACAAAGTAAACAATTATGTTTTCACACGGGTTTTGAATTGTTCTGATGTGTCAGCCTTTTAACAACCTCTGGAAGACTGTTCCGTAACTGAACTGCTGCATATTGGAAAGAGTGGGAACTGTACCACTTGGTTTTGATAACTGGGGGAGTTGGAAGGGATTTATGCGTAGATCGCAGATTTCTAGCTGTTCTGTACTCCTGAACTAAACTTTGAAGATAAACATGGGCAATGCCATGGATTGGGCGTTTTGGGCTATAAAAAGCGTTTGAGAGCGTTTGTTATGAAATGAATTTGGTTGGAAAGATGTTTCAAAAGTAGAATATAATGATCCACACAAATATGCCACGACATTGTGTGGTTTTCCTTTCATCGTGAACTAATACGGTCCGCCATTTCGTGCAGTCAAACATTTGGCCTGCATTTTACTTGCCCCCCCCCAGGAAGTTTTAGTAGCCCAAATTTTTAACTTGTTTTGTCGTAAACGTATTTTTCTGATGTGTTAACAGTAGCAGTCACAACCAGTTTAGTGGTCAAATGAAGTCACACTCTTACACTCAAAAATAAGCACATTTTAAACATTTATTGGTCAAATCTGAAAAGAAAGAAACGCCAGCATAATTTAGATAGTCTTTAGTATCCCATAAGGCTAGTTGAGAAGTGGTTTTTACAGGGCCTGTTGCAGTTTTTCCTTATCACCAGACTAGTGTGAGCCCTGTCTCTACAATGTAATGCCCAGAAGGTTAAAAAAATTCATCGGCAAGAAATACCTAGGCTGGCCAACTTCGTCTGCAGTGTTTTATATTTCCTGAAATCTTGTAGGTGGTCCAGATATTGATGTGGAAACTCCTCCGTTGAAGAGACCTCGTTATGACTCGTCAAGCGGACCCTCGACAAAGGAACCACTGCCCTCGCCCCACGGCCCAACCTCGGCCTCGTCGAGTCTCCTTACCCCACCGAGTCCCAAAGCGTCGAGTGGACACGTCATCACGACCAGTCGATCGCTGAGCCTACCCGCCACCAAACAACAGCACCTGGGATTCAACGCGAGTAAACAACACGTCGGTCTGAATCTATCGAGCAACAAGTCGCTCATTGGGTTGAGTATGACGCCCTCGGGCAAACCCTCAGCGTCGTCAATGAGTAGTGTGACCAAGGCTGGAATGAGTAGCGCACAGTCACCTGTTAAATTTACTTACACCAAGCCATCGAGTGGACAATCAGCAAGTAGTAGTGCAGCTCAGAAGGTAAGGAGTGAGGATACACACTGCCTGGAAGCTTCATTGAAATCTGACAGATCTAATGTGACCAGTGAGCTAGAATGCAATAAATAGAGAACAAAAAAGTAAGATTTTAAAAGGGCAATAGACTTTGCGAGGAAATAACTCAACAAAAACTTTATTTTTTCTATGAAATCAAATGTTCTTTGTAAATACTATTTGTCAACATGTTTGTCTAATTCATACCATGTGTAATGACTAGTTAATACTTGGGTTCTTTAGTACTGTATTTATTGAGGCTACTCTGCATGGTACAGACTCTACTATAGATTTATTTTCTAGGTTCCATTATGATACTGTCAAAGGTCATCCAGTGCATATCTGTATTTTAATCACAAGAGGGCGCTGCACCTCTCACACTATTTTCTCTTGAAAATAGAAATACCCGTGGCAATTTGTTACAAATAAAATTTAAATCTTTATATCACAGAGATTTATTAATGACAACATGAACGTCAGTGGGGCAAAATTCTTATTTTTTTACAATTAACCGGAAATGGAAGGCGTGTCTTAAAAAAAATTGCTTTAATATATTTCATGGCTCAATTTAACTTTACCCAACATATAGTATATATTTGTTATAGCCCCAAACTATGTTAAACAAAAGCATTTGAAGTAACAGAATCATGCACATGTAAGACTCAGTATGGTTGGGACCAACTTGGTCCGAGAAGAGTGAATATGCGCGAGACTTGAAGTCGTTAACAAAAGGGTGTTTTTGATTTCAGGTAATCTTGGTGTCGAGCAGTTCTACATCCTTCACCCCGTCCATCCTTCAACGGTCTCACAGTGTACCCTCGTCAAAATCACCCATCATCAAAGCAGGCACCAAACAGTCCGTCATACTGACCAGTATGTCCGGTCAGTCGCTGTCCCGACAACCCGACATGAGCATGAAACCCGGAGGGACACAACCGACTGTAACGCAAAGAGGGAGACAGCAATCCGCCACCGGCAGGGCTAATGTCAGACAACAGGCCCCGTTATCCCGACAGCAACTGGAGGGGAAAACGTGTCAGATTTCCAGCAGCCGTCAGTTTCCTAGTCCTGAGGTCATGCCGGGGACGATCCCAGTCATCAGTACAGGTAGGAAACCATCGGGGAATGCGGGAGCCATACCGTCCATCAAAAGCACTGTCATCACTGCAAGGACCACCAGTAAGTACAATTTAACCCTCCTACTGTCTGACCATTCCATAGCTTCCATTGTGGTTTTGAATGATAGATAAACTATGCCAGCCTGCATGTGCTGAATGCATCTACAAACTACACAGTCAACCCTCCTACTGTCTGACTTATCAATAGCACCCGCTGTGGTTTGGAATGATAGATAAGCTATGCCGTTGGCCCCGTGTGTTGTGTAATGCACGTGAAAGAACCCAGTGCACTTATCGAAAAGAGAAGGGGTTCACCCTAGTGTTCCTGGTTTGATTGGCTGCATATTGTGCCACAGCACCTTGTAAACCATTACATGGTGCTATGTAAAGGAGTAGGTCTCATACTTCAAACGAAGCCCCACATACCTTGCAGGAAATTAATGTTGAAGCACCTTAAGCGTCACTGAGTGACGGATATGAGCGCTATATAAGAAGCCATTATTATTATTACCATACACAACCTGTATGGATGGCTTCAAACAATTGGTCAACTCACTGGAAAACGTTACAGAGAAAAGAAGAGTGAAGACAAAAATCTTCTTTTTATTGTGATAGTAAGAATGATTTTGTGTATAATTACTTTGTATTTCATTTGTTTCATACACCAAGCATCATTGATAACCTCTCAGATGGCATCTTACGTATCTACAAACATAGCCGGAAAGCCTAGAGTGAGAGCTGTCGGTAAACAGAAACTCATGAAGCAGATGGCCCAGCATCCTGATGTGACGCCCCAGATGGCAGCTGGGATGAATGCCAGCAATAAGAAACAACAAATCAAACCAGAGACAGGTAACCTTTTTTTCATGTACATTGATATTTGGTTAGACACCGGAAAATAGCATCTGAATACTGTTTGGCCAATTAGAGGACAGCATAGACTCATGAATATGTATTAAGTAAAATTGTAACCGTTCAGGCCATGAATATGTATAAGTGTAGTAATTCATCTTTTCTTTTTGTAAGGTGTGAAAGTTGTCAGTCAGTCAGTCAGTGTCACTGCTACGAGTAAACACCAGAGGTCAATGGGTCAACCTTCTGTTACCATAGAAACAACATCCAAGGCATCCATGTCATCCCCTTCTTTGATGACCTCGATGCCTGTGACTACAATAGCAGGTGAGACAAAACAAAATGGACATCTCATTACTTGATACTTTATCAAGCTCGAGCTGACCTCTAGCTAACTGCTAGCTGATCCCAGTTGACCTCTAGCTAACTTCTATCTGACCTCTATCTGCCCTCTAGCTAACTTTTAGCTAATTTCTTACTGACCTGTAGCTGACCTCTAGCTAATTTCTGACGCCAAGCTGACCTCTATTGGCCAGTTTGGCCAGCTCCTATTACGGAACTGCCAACAGGATCAAGATGAACAGATTTTGACTATTTGGAGTTATACCAATTTAACCTTCTAGGTAATAAAGTAGTGATTGGAACAAGTTCAGCTGGAGTCGTCTCACATCACCTGTCATCGATGTCTCCTATGTCTAGGACTAAACCTGGAGGTATCATCAGCACTACAGGAGCCAACAAACCAAAGACTGTCCAAAGCTTCAAAGCTGCCACAACTACAAGTAAGGCCATGTCCGAAGTGGCGGCTACGGTTACAGCTTAGACTGGATTGCCGCGTCATCATGCGTTGAAGTACAGGACATCCTTAGCAACCATTAGCCACAATCATATAGCCGTAGCTTTAGCCGCCACTTATGATGCAGCCTAAGTTAAACATTATACCGGCCGAGAACTGTCATGTCTTGGTCTTTGCCTGAAAATACTTTCAGTGTTGTAGTCAAGTACAATTTGGTCTAGTATCAAATACTATCGGGCACTAGGATGGCCGAGTAGTACTCGAGCACGAGTGCTGAGGCCATTGAGTACGACTACCGAGTATTCTGATATTCGAATACCAACTTCAACAGCTGAGCACCAAGTACTTAGATCTCTGAGAACAAATAAACGAGTACTAATACGAGTATAAGTACTGTACAGAAAGAAATACTGCAAAATAAAGTGTAAAAACATTTATTGTTTATTGGACCAATTTTTAAATGACAATGTGTGCTTGTTCTGAGAACTATCTTCCAAACATAAAACCACCATAGACAACTTCAGTTTTACTTTTTCCACAGCTTAATTCCTCTTTTCCTTGCATTAATGCACATATAGGAAAGTGGAAAGGAAAGGTTCTTAAAATTGGAGTTTGGGTACATATTCAGTCATGTATTGAGTAAATTATTGAGTATTGACTTTGAGTACAAGTATTTTTGCTACACTGTAGCCGAGTACAAGTATAGGTATCATCAAGAATGTTTGTACTAGAGTATGACTACGAGTACTACAGCACTGAAAATTATCATTTAGGGTCATTTATTTTGTTCAAAGAAATGTCTGGAAAAAGTATTGTTTAATTTTCTTTGTTTTGTTCAGATGTATGCCAAACGTTGACGAGTGGTACACAGAAGCTCACTGGTAAGACCAGCGTTGTGATGATGCACAAAGCACACCCTCAAGCCCCTCAAGCTCAAATCACCGAGGCGACTAAAAACTCGCCAGTAAGTACTGACAACTATTCGTGGTCATCGCTGTTTAAAGAGGAATGTTACAGCTTTGGTTCATAATCATTAAACAATTTTGAAATTTCTAAAAACTCAATTGCAGGTGCACAACATCATGACGAGCTCACTCTTGCAGCGGCCCAGGATCGCCATGGTAACTGGGGTAACTTCAACAACGACTGCTTCCAATTTGTCAGCCTCGAGTATTCGCTTTCCGACACTACAGAGTACCGGTAATATTACCATGACAACGACGGTGAAATCACCGAAGCGAATGAGAAGCCCAATAACAATAAGGACAAGTGGCACTCAGTCAACTCAGGTAGGAATCCTTTTTTGCTTTTATTTATTAAAAAGAAAAAGCGGAAAAGCGATTGTTTTTAAGAGAAGGAGTAACCCCAGGAATGACAAAAATGTAGGAAGGTTCCACTAGTTACTGACACCCTAGTAAGCCAAACAGTTTGAGTGGCAGGGTGGAAGGGTGTTGGAAAGAACAGAAAAGAAAAGTTCTGTATGTTTGTACAAATTTGTGCAAGAAGTGTATGAGTGAAAATTTTATTCAACCCCTCAAAAACAAACTAAACAATTCTGGGACCTGACCCCCTTCCCAGATATTTGGAATAGTCCAGTCTAAGATATCAGGGACTGTGACTCCCCCAGGGCATTGCACTATTAAGAGAACAGTGAAATAATGAATAACTTGGGCCATGACTTATTGTTACCAGCACTGTTTTTAGGGTTTTAACCAACCCTTCATGGTACCTTTAATAGTAGGCAGCAATCTTGTCTGTCTACTGCATGTTGTCTTGTCAACATACGCCCTCTTGGAATACATGGCTTCAGCTTTGGTTTGTCTGTCCACCTGTTTGAAGGTGTGTTCTGAAGGTGGACATTTTTTAAATCAACTGACGGAGCCAAAGCCAAAGCTGTGGTTCCAAAAAAAGGCCATAACCAAACTGAGGCAGGAAGGGAAAATGATTGGTCTCTCGTTTTGGATACCAGGGATTCAAATATACATGGTGTTATAAAGCCTGTTGTATCATAAACTCGGGTGTGATCCCTGGTTACATGGCAGCTAACGGTTGTATGGCTTCTGACTGGCACCCCCTGAACAAATTGACAAAATAGGGAGACCGCCAACATAGGGCTAGATAGCTCAGCTGGTAGAGCGCCAGCACGTAAAACTGGAGGTCATTGGTTCAAATCCTGCTCTAGTCAGTTTTTCTTTGTTCAGCCCCAAATTGTCTTGGAGGCAAAGCGGTGATGAAACAATAGCACATATTTGTATGCGCGGCGAACATAATTGGCCAAGGAACAATCTTTTGACCTTGAGGCGAGGGCGCCCTACTGAAACTTCGTCAAGTGCATAATAACAATCATTTTCCTTCTCTTTTGCTTGGTATAGAGGCGACAAGTGGCATCAATATCTCCAAACGCCTTGCAGAGCAGTAAAGCTCCAGACTCCTTGGAGGGCATACCTGTAAGCAAAGAAGGTAAATCAAGTTTTATATTTACTTATTTTCTTAAAGTACTAGTGACTTTTTACTTGGCTTTCAATTAATGTTCAGACTTGAGGAGAGGCTAACCTGTTTACCAGTTGCCAGAGGGTAAGGGACACCCAGCTGTTTTCGATTTGGATTAAACTTTTTGTAACTGATCTTTCCTTGTGTTTTAGAGTATGCAGGAAGTGTCAAGCGAGGGCTCCACCCCAATAGTGAATGGATCGATTACGATGGAGCGCCACCTGACTCGGCCTCCTCGGCCATCAAAGCTCTGCTGGAGTTTAGGTCACACCCCGGTAAGAAAAACACCAGGACATGTTTTCTAATTTTAATCAAATGAATAGCATTTCTTTTAAATTTGCAATTCGGTTGGATTTAGATAACAATGAAATAACTAAAAAACTACAATACTAAATATTTATCTACACGAATTTTAAAAACATTAAAAAATTCAATGAAAAAGCTGTTGAAGATTTCGGTGTGAGGGGCGCCCAGTACTTGAGAGATTTCATGTAGAATCCATGGTGGTATTCCATCTGGACTGGGTGACTTGTTCACTTTGAAGTTTGTTTGCAGCTATGCCTATGGCTAGGTGACTGTTTGGATATACTTTAACATTGCAGCTGGAGCCAAAAGATACAGCCATGCATCTAGGTTTCGTACTAAATTTAGAAGTGTGGACAAGGACATTGACGGAACATTGTCATGACGTGTCGTGGCTGAGCGGTCAAGCGCACTTGACCCAAGCTCTGGTGTGTCCGATCAGCAGAGTGTGGGTTCAAGTCCAGGTCTTGACACTTGTTTCCTTTAGCAAGGCACTCTTACTTCGTCCTTCGGATGGGACATATAGCCATAGGTCCCGTGTGTTGTGTAATGCACATTAAAGACTCCAGTTACACTATCGCTAAGAGAAGGGGTTTGCCGCGGCATTTCTGGCAGTGGCTACTGAATGCAATGCTGCACCTTGTAAATCGTTATGAAAGGTGCTGCTTAAAGCGGTCAGATAATTAAACAAATACGTAAACATGTCTCAAAATGATTGTTTGTTCAAGCACCTTGAGTACCTTATAGCCAGATACGTGTGTGTGCTATATGAGACTGTTACTACTTGGATAACTTGTTTTTCTCGCCTACAGATGTCAGCAGACAGACGATTGATCTTACCCAAATGGCACTTTCCACCTCTTCCCCATCAATCACCAGAGTCTCCTACTCCCCGTCTCCGTCTGCTCCTCAGTTATCAAACCTTTCCTCAAGAATCTCACAGACTGCACCCGTGATGCCAAGAGTGTCTCAATATGAACTATCCGCCGCCGGAGGAGGATTGCAGATGGAAGGGGCGTCGCAGTTGCTGTCAAACATGCAGAGTAAACTGAAGAGAGCTTTGACTTCAGATAAATCAGGTAATGATGTTGATCAACACTTAGATCTTTTAGGTTCTTTAAGCTTAGGTATTTTGAACCTGCCCATCCTCCCGCGAAAGTTAAGGAATATTCAGGAAAGTTTTGAGGATTCCTGGCTTCCAGGATAATGCTAACAGCATGGCACCTATTGTTTGTAAGAACTATGTTATTTTACTATCTGATTGCATTTATAATCTGCTTTTTTTCCCCAATGTATTTCGTTAGGAAAGTCTGCCCCATCTTCGTCCTTTCTTCAAACAGCCACTATGGAAGTTGAGAAAGCTCTTCAGGAACAAAATAAAGCTCTTTTAGCCAAGCAGATCGAGTCCCACAGCCCACAACCTAGCGAAAGAACCCTCGGTCCAGCAGGACTCTCTGATGTCACCATCCACAAGAAAGTCCAACAGGAACGGTCAGGGGATGGCGGTCAGGACATGACAGTGGAAGAGCAAGGTGTGGTTACTGAGAGGGTCAATCTGTCATCGGAGGATGTGTCGTCATTTGTCGATCAGTTCGAACAGTTCCTTGAGAGTGAGGGTCTAGAAGATGCCACTGAAAAAGTGGGCGGTGGCCTTGGTGGCCGTGGAAAGACTCGACGTGATGGTCAGAAGTCCTCTGATTCCACTGGCCCTCAGCAGGCTGCAGATTCTGCTCAGGTTACAGTTCGAAAAGTTTCAGAATTATCAAGTGAGAGACCAGAAGGTGTTCGCTTGTCAGAGAAAGCAGTCTCTCAGATTGCTGTACCCCAACTTGGCGGACCGTCTTGGAGAAGTCAGACAGTGAGTACAAACAAAGCTCAAACTTTCTTCCTTGGAAGTTGAGGCGGTTTTAAGGGGGCTAAATGAATAGATGTGAGGGACTGGAGGAGTTGGCTATCTTGAGGAAGCCAAGCACAATTGTCCAGATTTTAAAAAAATTTCCAAAGGATTATTTTGCCTGAAATTTACTTGAAGTGTATATTTGACATCACATCTCTTTTTATGATTGACAGAGCTTTGAACCGATCCTGTCCTCTGGTCAGAAGGTGGCTGCCAGCGTCGTGATGGAGTCCGGCTCCGTAGACATCTCCCAGATGAAGCTTGAAGACTTTACGAGTCAGAGACTTCAAGAGGAAGAGGAAGACGAGGAGAAACAACTTACGAGTCCAGACACCAGCCCCGTCAAAATACAAGGTAGGGATAAGAAGTTAGACATGTCATATGTACTATTTGTGACTGGTATTTTGGTCATTTCTGCTAACCAGGAAATTGTTGAGCAATACTTTCTACTTAAAGGCAGTGTGTACTTTTGGTAATTGTCAAAGACCAGTATCCTCACTTGGTGTCTCCCAACATATGTATAAAATAACAAACCTGTGAAAACTTGGGCTCAATTGGCCATCAAAGTTGCAAGAAAATAATGAAAGAAAAAAAACATCCTTGTTGCATAGAATTGTGTGCTTTCATCTGCCTGAGAAAGGCTTCATGCCTGAAGCCTTTCTCAGATTCAAGTTTTTGGGGTAAAATTACCTCTTCCTCTTAACTCTTTCAGTGCCAATCTCGTACATGTAGGAGGTATATTTGTTAGTTCGAAATCGCCAACCTCGTACATGTACGAGGTAATGTTCCTACTTAAAATTGCCAAACCCCGTACATGTACGAGGTAGAGTAAACATGTTATCACAAGGGGGCGCTCTCGCTCTTTCTAATGGTACCATTTTTATTCATGTCTGACCTGTATTTTGTTTTTCTTTGAACTCTTTTTTTACAGAATTTTGAAAATAAAATTTAAAAACGCTCAAAGTTTGGCAATTTCTGGTTAACTTTTGAAATGTCGCGGGCACTGAAAGAGTTAAACTACATTACTTCGAAGGGGGTTTGTTTCTAACAGCATTTTATATTATCAACAGCTCTTCAGGGCTCTTTACTAAATAAGTTTTCATGGCCATACAGTTTTGGAGTAATTACCGGAGGTTTACCTTCCCTTCAAGCAGCTTTTTGAAATTGGGAAACTGAAAACCCACTCCACATAAAAGTCTCCAGTGTGGGATTCAAACAGGGCCAGGGCTCGAATTTGACACTGGACCGCAGGCCGAGGCCAGTGATTTTAGTGTCGGGCTAGTAAACTTATGACCGCACTAGCCCGGCGGTCTTGTGTTTTTGAATAATAACACGTCACTGTGTTTTTAAATTAAACTGATCAATTGAGTGTTGAGGTATTACCCACAAGAAAAACTTGATAAA
>CM021541.1:12818795-12836907 GCA_010994315.2 Pisaster ochraceus | reverse complement strand
AAACTATTTTATGGCAGAAGTGCATCTTTTACTGCCATACCTAACTGTCCATAATATATTCAAAAGTGAAACCCATACGTACTTTCTCAATGGGGGACTTTTGAGATGCTAAGTGGCAGCAGACTTACCTGGTAAATCCATTTTCTTGGTAATGTATGCTCAGAACTACGTGAACGATGGAAGTTGTCCGGTAAGTCTGCTGCCACCTAGCGTTCCAAAGTATCCCATTGAAACAGCGATTATGGCGTTATGCTTAACATGTTAGAATTTTAGACAAAGAAAAGGTAATGTCAATGATTTTACTTGATCAAAACACAAAACATTTGCTTCTTAAAGAAAAGCTTTTAGTGAACAATTTAGTGAACAATACTCACTCCACGGAGACGACAACTACACCAAGTTTTATTGTATATTCGGAAAGAAGGGGGTGATGCAAGTCTGAAAAAAAAAATCAATACATCTTGATTCCGCCAAAAGAACTTCTGCAGACCATTTTTGCCAAACATTTAGTGAAATAATTATAACGTCATTTTGCAACACTAAGAGTTGGGATTGGCCAATGAACACCCTCCTTATGACCTCTGGGTGAGGGCGCCCTACTGAAATGACGTCATGTGCATAAGGTCTATTACATCCCTGATGACTTTACATGGCCTGTTTGGTGGTGAGATTGTGAAACAAACCAAGACGACAATCAATCACCAAGACTGTAGGCCCTCTGGGTGAAAAAAACAAACACAAAGTTGACAAACACAAAAACATGCGTTGTGTTTTCTGCAAAAATTGAGAGTGGTATTTTCTCTTGAACTGCTGTTAAACGCAGTGGAATAGGACTATCTGGATGGGTAAGTGCCTTATTTGTTGACTAAATTGTTTTCTTTTTGAGCGAGTTATGCACTAGTGGCTTTGCTGAGACAGCCACAGTTACACGTGCCTTCTCGGAAGATTTTAAGTGTTTCAAACTCACCAACGTGACCGAATAGCCAGCCACCACCGTGATAGAAAACGATCGCCGGGCGAGGGGTCGAAAACTCTCCCGTATTTTGATCATAAAAGACTCGAACGATTACCCCGTCGAGCGTGGTGTCCGTGTAGCTGACGTTTGGCCCGTGTGCCCTCATGCTTATTCGGGATCGCTTGTCCAGATAGTTTGTCAATAAAGACGGGACGAAGGGCTTCAGACGAAGTGCCTTTATTAAAAGAAATCAAAGAGAAAACAAAAATCACCGTTTTTGTTTGAATATTTTGATGACATTCTATTTCATTATTAAGGCCTATAGTTCATTCTAGTGTTAAACTTCCAACCAAATAAACTCTTATTATCGCCAATTTGTACAGTGGTCAACAGGCAACGTTTGATCAAAGGGAGATTAAAAATACAAGGCGCCACCAATTGTTTTCCCTTGACAGGTCAATTTCAAAAGAAGACAGACGATAATTATTTTTATATTGAAGCACAAGCGGAAGGAAGCTTGAGTCTTGCGCTGCGGAAAAGCATAGTGCATTTCATTCATAAAATTTCAAAGGCACCAGCACGCCTATAGCGAACACTTCGTTCGGTTGAACCAGGTGCTTTCGAACGAAAATGTAATCCTCAAAAATGGCAGCTATCACTCCGCCGAGGGCGGAGGGATACCGGAGCAGGTTTCTTTTCACAAAGAACGTTGAACGTTTAGCGGAGTGCCGCGGCATTCAATCACAAATGGGCACCACGGAAATTTGAATCTCCAAAACTTGCCTTGAAATATTTGTATTATAAAGAGTAACATATAATCCATTTATGTTAACTTCTTGATGTGCACGACTCACCATTTTTAAACAGACTGTCAAGACCATCAATTTGAAAGGCTTCTCGATGTCCTTCGGCACACCAGGTAGCACGGCGTGCAACACAGCCGACAGCGCAGACACTATCCCAGACATTGTACTTGTTGTGTAAGGATTTCAATGCCAAATACCTGAATAACAAAAAAAACAACAACACCAACAGTACAGAACAAATTAATTACGACAGTACAGGAAATCCGCGCGAGCTAAACAACAAAATCAAGAGTATTTGTTTGCGCTGATTGTCCCTGAAGCCCACTGCTGTCATGGTATGTACGACCAGGCGGACGACTGCCCAGCCAGCGGCTCGTTTTTCGACCCAGTAAGTTCAATCATATGGACTATAACCATTAGGCTAATATACAATTTTAAAAATACTCATACTTTGGTTGTAGACTTGACTGACTGTATAACGCCGAGATGTTGTAGCACTGAGCTCTAGGAGGGTTGACCGCCGGACTGCAAATGGATTCAGTCACCGACTGGTGCGCTCGTTGTCAAGCAAGCAAGGCTGTTGATCTCTTTGATTTCGTCTAGACGTTGAAGGGGTTACCGTCAAGGCCACACGAAAAGCGATCATAAAAGCGCAGAGCATTGTATTGTTATTATTTAACAACGTGCAATGCATAAATGACATGTGCATAATGACTTCTGTGTTCGAATACGATTTGAAAAAAAAAAACCGGAACGGTGTTTTGTGCTAAAGTTTGCTGAACCTTATTTGGTGTTCCATAATGTGCCACTTTTGTTTCATTTTGTTTTCCGTCACATTTTTCCCCGTTGCTTTTTTTGTGAATCGCTTTTTTTTCCGGCGCAAATTTATTTATTATTATTTATTTTTTTGCGTCTCATTCCCCTATCCCGCATAATTTGTTTTCCCCGTCGCATTTTTTGCGTCGACATTATAGGCAGTTAGCCGTAAAGTTAGCAGCGAGAGCAGTAGTCCTACGGGGCCAGCAGTCTCGCGATCACATCGCCAGTGTCGCGAGATTCGCGGAGAGAGTCGGAACTCTAACATCGCGACAAACATTTAACGACTTTTCCACAACTCTACTTTCTACTGCGCTCAGCTATTATGGCTAGAGATGAGGAGGCTACGGTGCACCAGACTAAATGGAGACTAAAATTTCACTCGGCCAAGTGTTCAAAACCACGACTTGAACTTGGGCTCTAGTCTCGATTGGCTACGTTTGTTTTATTAACGTGGTCGCCGATCTTGCCCAGTCCCATCGAGCTAGTTGATGCTGAGCCCTCTACACTGGTGACTAAATGCAAAAACTAGCGTCGCCATACAAAGGCCTACTTGGGCTCTCCGGCTTATAGGCTCTGTCATTTATTTTGAAAACTTGTACGTTCTTGGCATGAGGTAGTCTTGGTTCCAAGACGCATGTAGTCACGAGCCGATAGATAGTGATGAGGTTGGTGAGGTTTTCGTGACTTCAAAACAGAAGCGTCTTGGAAGCAAGACTAAGTACGAGGCTTCAAACAGGCGGACCAAGAAGCCGGAGCCCAAGCTAAAGCCCTGGTTTGGAAAAGCCGCATATAATATGAAAAGTTTAACATATTATGAAACCCACAATATTTCCGTAAAAGCACATTATTTTTAGGCCATGGCTTATCGTTGAAATATTATGGACCATAAGTTGTGCCCGAGGGTTGTTGACCTCCAACCTGGGGCATTTCGAGTATCACGCCCCCAAAAATGCCTTGAATTGCTGACAAGCGATCAAGGGCCCCTTTCCCCAAGATGGAGTGTAGTCTGTTTGTTCCTATGAAGGTGTTTTCATAGCCGATTGGGTGGATGGAGCTAGGTAGCTCAAACCTTCCAAAACTTGAAAAGAGAAAAAAGGGTTAACCCTCTCTTTATCATAGAACATTCACCTCTTCCTTAATACCATTTTGTTTATGGGCAACTAACTTTCAGTCCACCACAATGTGACACACTGGGTAGCACTGCGAATCAATCTTAATTGCTAAGCAAAGTGTGATGTCACAATACAAATCACTAATGGTGATACTGACAATTCATCTTAAGATGAGTTTTAGTGCTTTGTGAAATCGAGCATATCTGGGCATATCCTAAGCCGGACCATACCACACTTCCTAGTGGGGGAGGGGGGTTGTTGTTGTTGTTGTTGGTCAACAGGGATCAGTGATTTGGTTAGAAGGGGCCAGGACAAAACTCTACCAGCATCCTTTGTGTACAAAATCGGTGTGTCCAGATGTCAATGGTAGATCAAACCAAATTGTAAAACCTTATCAATTAAAAAAAAAAACGTATAAGCGTCAATTATCTCAGGCAATACCTGGACATGTAAACAACACACTTGAAAAGACCATTGTTAAACCTATGGAGAAAGCTGTTGTTGTTGTTGTTGTTGTTGTTGTTGTTGTTGTTGTTGTTGTTGTTGTTGTTGTTGTTGTTGTTGTTTGCTTTTTGTGTTAACTATATCCTACACATTAATGACTGCACAGACAAAACAATAGTAGGAGACGATTTTTTTTGTATTTGGTACAAAACAGTTACTCTTTTTGGGAAGAGTAAATTTAATACATTCCGCACAGCATGGAGCAGCCATTATCCCTTAGCTAATATTCCCATCAAATGTGTAAAAAAAAATACGCAGTTCTTTGTATAGCGCTTTATCACATTAACAGTCTCTACCCTTCCATGTACCCTTTTCCCCCTTGATGATAAAAACCAATTATGGTAAAGTGCCTTGCCCGAAGACACAAAACGTCATGGCCGGGTATTCACCCCCACACTCCGGTGAGTCGGATACCAGAGCAAGAATTCTGTGCGCTAGACCGCTCGGCCGCGACACGCGCTACTTTCACTTCGTTTGAGCTAGCAACCCCAGGGCTTAGTTTGTAGTAATTTTAAGCCTGAATTTATAAATAAACTATGTAAATAAATATTTTACCAGCCAAAGGATAGTTTTGTATCGGTTTCATCAGCTTTACCGAATTGAGCGACTGTGATTCTTCAACAGGAACAGAAGAAAAGAGAAAAAGAAAATAAAAGTCGAGCCCAATTCACCACTAGCCCAAACTCAGTTTCTTGCCTTCAATCGTTTTTGCATTAATAATTCGTAACATCACCTGCATTGTTTTGCTACATAAACCTTTTTTTTTGCATGTTAAGTACAATCTGCTAAGTATTTATATTCGTGTGTATTTTTAGATGCTCTTTGGCGAATGCTATAAAATCTTGGAACATTTGTTCGCCGACGTCGAATACAAACGGCCAAGATGGACCGAAAACTCCGTGGAATCCCCCCTCGTAATGAAGCCATCGCACCGGTGTTCCCGAGTCTCTAAGCCGCTCGGCGTAGAAAATCCCGTGGTCCCTCACAGCGTCGTACTCAACGGTAGACACAAATGCTGGCGGTAAACCACTCAAATCAGTTCTCATAAGCGGGAAAATTCTGGGGTCGAGGATCATGTCTTTGAATTTGGTCCATGTATCAGTGTCGTCTGGATCATCCTCTGTGATGAGGGGTTTAGATTTACAGTCCATCCACATGTCCAACGGAAGCCGAGAATGATTGACATATTGGAGTTGTGACGCGTTGCTCCGTCGAAACTCCCCAGAAATGTGTTTATTGTTGAGGAGGGCCTGTTCAAATCTATGGTCTGAGCGGCCGAGCAGGTAGAAACTGCAAAACATGGCCGCCTCTCTCCATGTAACTATCGAACCGTCTTGGCCAAAAAGGTGCTTGGAAAGGACTGTGGCAGGTGTGTGGGCGTCAAGGAGTTGCGTGAACGGATAAATTAGTGCGTGAAATGACAAGTCCGGATAGTTTGGGTCGTCGTGTAACGTGTGTGCGACGGCCGCGGCAAGCGTTCCTCCCGCGCTGTCCCCGGCGATGCCGATTCGCGAACTGTCCACACTGAATTCGTGGGCATGGTCTATGAACCATTTGGAGGCGTTGAGCGTGTCGTGGTAAGCGGCTGGGTAGGGATGCTCAGGAGCCAGTCTGTAACTGTAGGGAATAACAAAATAACTCCTGTAGACCTGCTCATTATATGGCTTTCTAAAATCTGACATGAATTTGCCATTTTCTAGAAAACAGAGATTCCAGTGTGGCACCCCCCCCCCCGTTTGAGCGCCCTACAGTGGTCAAGTGTAATGCATTTTCAGAGCTCCAATCTTGCCAAAAGGAAACTGTGCCTTCGTTCCTGCTTCCAACTTAAGCACAGCCTAAACTAATCTTAGGCCAATACTTAGGTCATACTAAATTTGCACCATGGTTAAGTGGTTAGACTGCACGACTTGCAATCACAAGGTTATGGGTTCGGAGTCCGGCCAAGATGACTGAAAATGTTAAATTATTGTCGTCCAGTAACTGAATTGGTTTCATTTGTGCAATGGGATACTTTTGAATGCTATATGGCAGCAGGCATACCAGTTAAATTTCCATTGTTTGCGTAGTTCTGAATAGTTCTAAATTGTAGTTCTGAATATTAAGTTTTTCTCGTTTTCCCTACTGTCCCCATTTTCAGGATTAGTGTAATAAACTCTTTCAAAAATGACAGAATATAGATTTGGTAAAAAAATTAAACCAAACAGAATCAGGAAGTTAATACTCACTCAATTGATACAACGACACAGTCTAACTCCTCAGCGATGCGTCTTGTGACAATATCAAATGAAGCTGCAAAACGTACATAAACAAGACATAACGTTCTCAATCCACTTTAGATCCCAAAACAGACAACAAGACAAGTTTTTGAGTTAAAGTAATTTATCCCATAATTTTCATGAGCAAATACAGTCGTGATAATGTTGAACGGTTATTTGTCTAAAGGTCAATTAAACTTGAACATTATAGGTCTTATAAGTCGTTTCTACGACCGGGTCTTTTTTATGTCTTATAGGTTCTTTCTGCTCTGAGTTTCTAGGTCATAAAAGTCCTTTTTGCTCTGAACTGACTGGGTCTTTCTATGTCTTATAACGTCCTTTCTGCTCTGAGCCGATGGGTCTTTCTAGTTATATGAAGTCGTTTCTGCTCTAATCCTACTGGGTTTTACTATAAGTCAAATCGTTTCTTTGTCTTTCTTGGTCTTTTATAAGTCCTTTCTGCTCTGAGCCAACTGGATCTTTCCCCGTCTTATAATTCCTTTCGGCTGTGAGCTGACGAAATAGTTTGTGAACTTCTTTGATGTATTTTTAAATGAATTGTTTGCTTGAATGTTTTTCTTTCGGCCAATATAAATGATTTTATCTGATGCGTCTGATGTGCTGAACTCCGGACTCCTCAACCGATGAGCTTACTTACATGCACTCCCAATACAAAACGCACCACCGTGGGTGTACACCAGTGCTGGCCCCAGAGTACCGGGCGTCCGGTTGATAGGTTGGTAAAGTCGAACTTTGACCCCATTAAAGTGTGTTAAAGTTGCCCGGATGTTGGACCCGTCCACTTTAAACGGGGTGGGTTGAACCAACAAATCCATCAGGTGTCGAAAGTTCTTAATGAAAGGTGTAGATGTCAAGAGAGATGAGAAGTATGCCTGCAAAATGGGTGGGGAAATGGAACAAGAACGAATTAGAGGTTTTACTATTTTTTAACGTCAAAAAGTGTTTTCAAGGGATGTCGTGGCCGAGCGGGCTATGGCGGTGGACTCAAGTTCTGTAATTTACAGGTGCGTTCGAATCTTGGTCTGGTACTTGTGTCCTTGAATAAGGCACTTTATCATTATTGCTTCTCTCCGTCCAGGAGTACACATGGGTACCGGTGAGAGCTGGGGAGTAACCTGCGATGGAGTGGCATCGTGTCCATGGGGGGGGGGGCGGGGAATATTCTCAGTCGTTTAAATGCCACTTATATTGGGGATATAAACCGGCCTGATGAGTCATGTTAGCCCGGGTAGACTTTACTCTCCTTTTTCACTAAAAATATTATGTTTTGGTCAGATTAAGTGAAGTTAACTGTCAGATTTGTGGATTTTTTACCATTTACAATTTGATCAATGGACTGAACCACTTAAATATTTGTTGATTAATTCTGCTTGCTTTTGTTTGTTTATTTCTTATCGGCTTCGTTCACACAAGGTTCTGAATGTGTTGAAGTTCAGATGAAATCAGAGAGATAAAGTTGTGATGCAGTCTGTGCAATGTCGTTACATATCAACATTAAAGGGGCTGTGTCGTCTCGATCACAGCGAGTCTGTGGCCAGACATTGAACTCTGAACTCTCACCCAGTTACTGCACACGCGCACGCGATACTAATGACGGCGCCCTTTATTGTGTTTGCGATAAGACGGTCAATGCGTGCGCGTATAGTATTTGGGTTAGAGCCATAGAATCATATATATAACTCTATGGTTAGAGCTCATCTTTCCTTGTCCAGCCTCAAGAAGACTATGACCACGACGACACAGCCCCTTTATCATATCGAAATGGTTCAGGAATGTCAAAACACTCGGGGTTAAAGTGCAATTCTCAATTGCGAGTTTTTTTATAGCTTTTTTAGGGTTCAAGAAGGCAAAGTACTGTCGGTTAGATTAACCTATAAACTAGGAAACAAAGGAAATCAAATTACACCCAGTAACCACAGAAAAGTTTCATCATAATATTAAATTTAAAGTAGGCTTAAGATCACGAGTAACAAAAATATGAGATTAAAAGTGAGTCTTTTTTAAATATTGGCATAAGAAAACACGTTGACTTTTGTAAACACAGTGCAATTTTGAATATACATATTTTTTGTTGGGCTCATCCACAGCTGTCCAACCTTGAAAGCTTTTCATTGGTTCATGGGCCCATTTATGCATAAGCGCCATCTTATTGTACCACAATGCATCTCGGGAAAACCGAGTACAGTTAACAAATAAATCAAGCTGCCAATATGGTTGCCATGCTGTAGTTCACATGCCTGGCGTTATAGTTGTGTACCAGATTGCTTTAAAATCAGAGCGCCACAATGACTGCCGTTGTTGCTTGGATTCTGATTTTACCCAGTATCCTTTGCACGCCGGTCATGCGCATTTGGACAAGCACATTGGTTTTCTTAGCCCTGTGACCTCCGATCACTTCGATTTTGAAATGATTGATCTTGACATAGACCTTGAGTTGGCTCGTCGAAGAGGGAGGGGGCGTGGGGCGAGGAGATGAGCTGGGCTCCGTGTTAGGGGTGACCACTGCTTGTGAAACTTGGCACAAATAACCCCGCGCAGTACCCGTTTATTGAAAATAAGTAACATTTCCCTGAACTGTTTAAAATAATGTTATAATATTTATTGTGCGTGGGGAATCTTGCAACTTACAATATCGGTTACCATTCTCTTAAAACCCACAAAACAGCGGTATTTCCATGGGTTTTTCAAGCCCTGTGGCGTTGGAGAATTGAAGTAGTGAGCTGCAAGTATCGATCCCACTGACATCACGATGAGCACTATTGCACTCTTTCTCATGGTTCGGTGTTTCTTTCTCTGAGGCGAACCCCTGGAATTTCTTTGGATAACAATAATAATAGTGTAGATTAATATTATGCACCATGCACTCTAAAAAGTCCCGGTCAGAATTGACATGGATTCCAGGTTTCCAGGGGGCCTGAGCCATTTCTTGATCCGGAGAGTTGTTAAAAGTGGGATTTTATCTCGGATTTGGCGTCATTTTGACCTATTCTTCGGTCATTTTTTTTTACACAGATCCCTAGTCACAATGACCCCAAAATGTGTCAGGTTCACGGGATTTGGATCCAGGTAAATTCTGACCCGATCTGGGTCAATTCTGATCCGGAGTTTAGTTTTAGAGAGTGTGACTGTCACAAATGACACTCCTGGCGCCGAGTTAGCAAATCAGGTGGAGATGTTAAGAATGATTTTATGAGACGAAGCAACAACCGTAACACAACCGTTACGTCCCCATCTGAAGGACGAAGCACGCATGCATGTCAAGTGTCTTGCTTAAGGACACAAGTGTCACGACCGGCCGGGACTCGAACCTACACTCTGCTGGACCATGTAGGTAGAGACATTTCTACTTCTATTTCTACCTCCATGGCTGGACTAATCAGTTTCCCCCCTTATAAACATAGAGACTGACATGGCACCCTAGGAACAGAATTAAATCAACATGAAAACGAAATGTTGCAAAGATCTTGAAAGCTAAACTGACAATCAATGATATCATTCACTATAAAGCGCAGGAAGTTCAAATAGTAGTATGGCACCCCAGTGTTTGGTGTATTGACTATCTTTAAGTCCCATATTGTAAACAGGGTACGGACCAAGTAATACTAACCCCCTGTAGCCGTCCGGATATTCCCGAGTGAGCTCGCGCCGTATTCCATAAAAAGGGCGTTACATAGATCATGTGTATACTGTAGAGCCGAGAGTACCCGAAAAGTTCCGAGGAGCGCAATCGAAGAAAAAAAATGGCCGAACTGCTGCAGGGGTTGGTGTTTAGTGACTTCGATGTCTATAGCACACACACCCTTGACAGCGAACTACTTGATTTTAGTATTACTGAACCTCGGCTTTCGGCTTGTATAGAGGGTTCTTACATATCGAGTCACAAATGACGAAAAGGGGAATTGTTTACCAATCAGTTTTGTAGAAAATGAGGGTACCCTTGCCTTCAACCGGAAATAATCCATTCAGGAAGTCATCAAAACGACAACAGATAACAATAATAATAGTGATAAATGTATTATTACCCATGCATCTGCTAAAAACAGTTTAAAATGTACCATTAGGGAGCCTGTGTACATTAATAAGTATTAATTTTATCCGTGTTTACGCCAAAAACAGAAATAAAAACCTATACTATGGGATCCTGTATACATAGAATGGTTACTTGCATAAACTCCAACATTCTACGATGAAATTTTGTGCACTTCAAACAATGACAACATTTTAATGAACAATGTAGAGTGATAATTTTGCAGAAATAATCATGGTGACATGTTGCAATACTATGACCTGTCTTCAGCAGGGTTTCGTATAGGAAATTACTGTTCACTTAATTTTATCACAAATTATGTTGTTCAGAAAAGTAAGTAGTACGAAATTTTACGTGATATGTTTCCGCCTTACTTCTAAGACATTCCACAAATTTCAATTTGTACACTTAGGAAACTAATTATGAACTTCCAAAATACTAGGTGAAAAGATCATACTGTAAAGTCCATCCAAAAACATGGTCAAAACAACAAAATGGAGGACAGTGGCGCCTCGTAGATAATGGCGTTGACGATATTGATGTCGATGTTGGTAATGATCAATACATCGATTTACAAGTTTATAAAAATGGGGCACGGGGCGTTCTGTTTTTATTCTTACCTACTTTGGTGAACGGAACGGTCACTTTGCCACAGATGTATTATAACTTCCTACATAAGTCTTCGCTTGTTGTAGTCTGCATTACTTGTATATATTTTTTATTTAATAACCGGGTTTACAACTGGCAAGAAAAAAATACTACCATCAGATTTAGGTGGTGATCACTGGAACATTGTGCTGTACGTTATTTACAAGCGAATTCTGAACTCCATGAGGGTCAGGTTGGAAAATCAAGGTTGAAATATTAGTATCAGTTTGACCTTATACCGATTAATCTCATTCAATATTTTTAGAAACGTATTTGATTTACTGAAATATCATAGTCCAATTGGCACTACTGCCAAATAGAAATCAACGGAGTGATCACGTGACGTGGTGCTAATCAAACAAGAGACATCTGTGAACAATGCAGTTTAAAAGGAAATTATTTAAAGTTGCACGACCCTTATATTTGCCGAGAGAAAAAAGTTTTGAATATGTTTTTTTGTCTGAACGAACCGTGATATGATGCTGTTACAAATATACACAGACTTTGGCTTAGAATGCCAATGACAATACACAAAATACATGTAACATGCAAACGAAATTTGTACGTGAGATAGGCGTGAGATAATGTCGGGATCCCAGCAACAATTAATTTGAATTTTCAATTAACTACCACTTATCATTAGCGGTTTTGTGTGTGTGTGTAATACCCGAAATGAAAGCTTACAACTTTCACCTTTCTCGAATCTACTAAAATAGCTACGGTGTTTAAATTTGAGATATCAATTATCGGGTAGATCCGGCAAGAAATCGGGCGTGGCATCTTTACAGAAAAAGTACAGTGATGGGTATAGTTATCGAGAGGGGGAAATGGGCAGTTTCAACCTGAAAGTTCACGTATCAGCTTGATGTCTTCTGTTATTTTCACTCTCTGTCTGAGCTGAGTGTAGGTTCGTATCCCGGTTGTAGCACTTGTTTCATTGAGCAAGATACTTGATCATAACATTTTGAAAAAGCTCTAGGTCCCGTGTGCTGTGTACAAACTTAATAATTTACACTATAGTTGCGAGAATTTGAGACTTCTAAACGCTAGAAGGCAGCAGACTTACCAGGTAACTTTTCATTGTTTCCGTAGTTCTGATCATGCGCACATTTCCGAGAACTGGATTTATCTGGTTAGTCTACTGCCACCTAGTGTCTCCAAAAGTCTCCCATTGGTGTCGTGCCGTTGTTTCTGGCATGGTTGGCTGGAGAAAACACCGCGGCGCACTGTAAACCCTTCCGAGACATGTAAATGAGTTGCATAAATCAAACATAATTCTTCAAACTTAGGGAAAATTAAATGAGCGCTTTGAGACGCCCGTTTGGGTTTGGTGAGCTATATAAAAGAACTGCATTTTTATAAATTTAATAAATGTTAGTCTTGCGTCAAAGATAAAGAATATAATTGTTGTTACCCTATATATATACACTGATGTGTATTAAGCACTGTATACTCAGTGCTTTACCGAGTTCTGTGAAAAAAATCCACAGACAAATCACTCGGGTGGGAGTCAAACCTTATAGATTATTTTCACTGGGACGGTTGATGGCTAACTACGTGTAAAGGAGGAAGGTCTTCAAGGTCCGGGGCCCTTGAGCACGCGCTGTAGGGAGAGGCAATCGTCCTTATGGTCATAGTCTTTTACCACGCTCGAATGAAAACTAGCTAGACAAAGGCCTATGGTGAGCTTTAAGCGCCGCATATTATTCATTTCCATTGCGAAGGTGGGTGTGGCTAATTAAGTGTGCAAAGGAAGATGATTGGGCCTTTTGAGCGTGCACTGCAGGGAGGGGGGCATTGCTCTGCGCGGCGTATCGTCTTTCACGCTCGAATGAAGACTAGCTAGACAAAAAGGCTGACTTAAAGACCCACTAAGCATTGTTACATAACTTTGGCCTCGATTTGGAATCAATAGATATCTTTTCAGTCTCGTTAACAATGAATAGACCAACTCGGTTTTTACGACGTGGTGTGTAAACAGTACACGTTATCATACCAGCTGAACATTGAACGAACTGCCCTGCCGCTCGGTATCGATACGCTGATCTATGTGTAAACTACATACAATTGTACAAGAAATAATCAACGAATCCGAGCTGCAAATCATGATACAGCAGACCTCTAAGGAATCTTATCGGGTTCATGGTTCCATCAGCTGGTTGCCCAATAAGTCATACGTTGGAAAGTCAGTGTAATGTGTAAATCATAGACAATCGAGGCTCAACACTTTGTAAGCAAGACTGTGGCTTGTTTTATTTGTGTAGTGTTGGCAAATTCCCAAGAAAATAGAATCCGTAGTGCCTGCCCGGGAAGCAACGAGCAACATCCCACTGTCATTGTTTTGACTTTTTTTTTCCTGTCGCGAAGCAACCCATAAACCATCATGAGCTCGACCTCCACTTCCAAAAGGTAAATTGATGATTACATAATTATTTTTTTCCATCTAAAATTGGCCTGCAAGCTTCCGAGTCGTTACCTCCACGCAATAACTTTAACCTTCCACTTTGTAAACATAAAACTAACTCGGACAATTTTGTAACAATGACAACAATTTAGTGATTGATGTATTCACACGAAGCTGTCAAATGTTACTTTTTGCCCCCTTATCAGATCGCCGTCAAGCACAAAGTTCTTTACATTGCGGACTGGTGTTGTGGCTGCCTCACTCGCATGGGTCCTCGTCGTGGCTTACTACATGAACTCCCCAACACCGACTGGCATCGTCAACCCCTGGCAATACAAATGTTTTAACGGTGCAAAACGTGTAGCAACCGACATGGTATGTGTTGGACGGATTTTGTATCTTTTCAAACATTGGTTCAACTTCAACATCCCCAAAAATGTCTTTAAAACTCTATTTGTGAGCCCGTCTTCTCCTACAGGAGTCACGGGTTATACATTTCATTGTTTTTTCCCCAGTTGCAAAGCCCAGGACAGTGGGTTGGGAGTCAGTTCCAAGGGTTGTTTGTTTTTGTTTTTTTATTATTTGGGGAGTTTAAAATCTGTCTTAAAGCTAACACAGCCCACAAACGTCCCCCTCCACACTACCGTAAACGGACACTAACCAGAGGACATGTGCAACTTTATGGGATTTTTGGTAGAGGGCAGTCAGTAAAGTTAAATCATATTGCATCTCATCGATGTTTAAAAAGATGCTGAGTCGATCTGTAATATTTTCTCGAAGGCCTCCGTTATCTCCTACTTCACCTCCTCGCATTACATCATCCCGTTTCGCACACTGATCAAGAAGGCTATGCCGATGAGTCCACGAGAAGTACCGGGTTCCAACATCCGGTCATCGGTCACGACCTTTGGTGAGGTCAAAGTTCGTCTCTACGAGCCTATAGAGAAGCAACCTGGACTGGGACCGGCGCTGGTGTTTATACACGGAGGTGCATTTGTTTTGGGAAGTGCCGGTAAGGAAAATAATTAAAAGTAGAGGGCGTACAGAACCACACGAAACGGCCATGGCCAGACAAGATATATTTTTTACCCAAATGAGACAACTCTACTAACCATCATAACAATTAATGTCACTCCTCAGTTTAAAACACGAACATTTTCCAAATCAAGAAGAAAGTTTATCTTCTACAAATAGCCCGCCGTCGCAAGAATCCTCCTTATTTTTGAGAAATGTCAGCTTGGAATCATGATGTTTTTGTTTATTATGCAGATATGTTTGACATTCTGACGAGGCGGTTTGCAGAAGAGCTGGACAGTGTAGTTGTTTCCATAGAGTAAGTAGAATCAGAGACAAACGGCTTCAAGAAGACTATAAAAACTCTTTCAAAAATTATCTTTAACAATAAGCCATTTGTGAGTTTGATATGAAGTTCGTCTGGCACAACGACTTGCCTAGTCACAAGTTACCGCTTAAATTTGAAGTAATCAGACTACAGAGACGGTTGCTATGTCACATGGTTCGGGGCATGCTTTTGCATATCAACCTCCAGATGAGCAAACCCTGGTACCTTTGTGGCATACACCTTAATTCAGAATTGTGTATGAGTGTTCGCCGTCTCTTTTGTAACTGTGCAAAAGCTTGTCCCGAATCATGCGGCGTAGCAACTGTCTCGATAGTCTGAGGAATTCAAATTTAAGCGGTAACAAGTGACTAAGCAATTCCTTGTACCAGAGACATTGATTCAAATCTAACTCGCGAATGATTATTGGGTGGTCGATGGGCTTAGTACTGGGTTTCCTAATCATTTTTCTGCAATTGTGTTTGGTTATACAGCTACAGGTTGGCACCAGAACATCCATTCCCAGCTGCTTTCGAAGATTGCATCAATGCCTCCAAATGGTTCATGGACCACGCCGAAGACTTCCGCGTGGACCGTTCGCGAATTGGCATCGCGGGGGACAGTGCTGGCGGCACACTCGCTGCATCGGTGTCTCAAATCTTACACGACAATGGCCGTTACCCTGACTTTGCTTTTCAGGCGATGATCTATCCTATCACTCAGTTCATTGATAACCATACGCCAGCTACGATGTTGTCCATCTCTCTGTTTGGGATGGATGGTTCTATCGTCACCTGGCAGGAGGCAGGCGAGTTCACGTGCCTCTATCTCCTGGGCAGGTCCGAGAAACGAGTAGTGGACGCCCTCATTGATAACACACACACGTCAGTCACTTTTAGGCGCGACTCTCCTTTGGCGCAGTACGTCAATCACACCCAACTCCCTCTGGGAATGCAAGATTACGGGCATTATAAACCGCCGAATCTTGACGAGCAGAGGGGTGATGATACAGTATGGGAGCAGCTCGAAGATTTTATTCTGGACCAGCGAGCCAGCCCGCTTCTGAGGCCGGACATGAGAGGGCTCCCGCCAACCTTTATGGCAACCTGTGAGTTTGATCCACTGAGGGACCACGGGGTGTTCTATGTACTCAGGCTCCGGAACGCAGGAGTTCCCGTCAGATGGGAGCATTACAATGGAGGATTCCATGGCGTTCTGGGACCAACATGGCCACTGGTGTTCGAGGTCGGGGAGAAAATGTTCCAAGATTTGATTGTTTTCTTTAAAGAGCATCTCAAGATCACGGAAAAGTGATGCACACAACAAGGACAAAATAAACTCTTTTATCAATCATACAAATTTTGATTTTATTTACACTGTTCATCTGTTATCGAAACGACATCAATATTTTGATAATAAATCTGATCTGCTTCAATAAAATTTGTTCTTCTACGTCTGTATTACTTTCATAAGTTTGTCTAAACAAAACACTTTGCATCAATTTATGCAAAGTGACCGTGTTGTCACTTCATGAAACTAACAGATACAAAGCTGGATTTGTTCGCCTGCTGGTTGCGAGAACTCAGATAACCTTTAATCTTAGCCTTTGTAAAATTATGAGTGCGTTACCTCTCCCTAACCCATGTTCCCTCCCGCCTCCCCATTTAATTATAATGAAACATCCCTCTTAATGCTGCCCCATAACAACAAACAGACTGTCTTAACCCCAGTCATCATCCTTTAGGCTGCTACTCCACCTCCCAACCAACTACCCCAATCCAAATCACAGATGCCCCCCCCCCCCCAACTCCCTACTCCAGCTCCAAGGAACCCGACTATTCCTCAATTGTCCTCCATATACAGCATCTGGGTGAGTGATTCCACACTGGAGTTGAACGTATCCCTACAGTACGGTGAGCATGAAGTGAAGATGAACGGTAACTTGCGCACACCGAAGGCTTTGCTGCATGGACGGATAACTCTCAGGCCTGGCCCGTATAAAGGCCCCTGACAGCAATCGCAGATTGTGTAGCTGCAGAAAAAGAAACATACATTTTTAGGAAAGTAGGGCTAAGGTTACTGTTGAGTTTTACTCATAGCTTTGAGGAAGTATCACTCTCAGAGCTACCAACATTTTAATCTAACAATCAGGGAGATTTTGTGCAACAATCGGAGAGATATTTAGAATTACATTCAACATAATAGGGAAAAAGTGTTCATAATCATGATCTGAAGATTGTTTTTTATTTTTTAGGGAACTTTCTGCAGAATCAGGGAGAGCCGGCAGCTCTGCGATCTTACTGAAAATGTATCAGGAGAAATTTTAAACGTTTGCATATAATGATTGAGGTGAAGGCTAGGTTGAGCCCAATAATTTGCGCCGTTACATATGGGTCATTTAGACAGTATAATCCTCTGGAAATGCAATTAAGTAAGTACGTGACTTACAGAGCTTCTAAACCAAACACAAGTGATTCTTACCTATCTAGGACAGAGCAGAGGAAATCTGGCAAAGCACTTGAGTTCCCGTCCAGGTTGCTATGTTTCACAGTGAGTGCAGATAGATCCAAGAGCCTCTGTAAAACAAAAAATACGAAAGATGAAGAAAATGTTAAACAAGGAAAACAAAACTATTTTTGAGAGTCTCTCACAAAGCCAACATCTATCCTCATCTTTTAAGGAAATGTCCAATTAAAAGCCAAAGGGCCACTCGATGCGAGGGTGATACAGAAAAATAATGAGAACTTAAAAAGAGAGATATATATCTGTAAACATGTCTTTTGAATTATTACATAATTTTATATCATGTTTACCGCTTTTGATGCTTTAAGAACTATGGCCATACCAAGGTTGATTAATAATTTGTGTGTATAATATAGTAAAAGGTACCTTACCTGTGGCTCATTTCGGCTGTTCTCTTTCCAGAAGAGTGGATGCATGAAATTATTGGTTACCCTCAGGTAGCGTAATTTCCTCAGCTTCAGGGCAGAGCACGGCATACCAGGAAGCTGGTTCCCTTCTAGATTCAACTCGCGAAGGGTTGACCTGCAAGGTCAACATAAAATATTAGTTCTGGTGTTTGTCTACAAACTTGCTCTCCCGTTTCAGTTTAAAACTAAAGATACTTACTTGAGATGTCGTATCTCACTCGGCAAGAAGCTCAGTTTGTTATAGGAGAGGTCCAGGAACTGTAGTGGGATTGTGAACAGGCTGTAAAAAAAA
>CM021541.1:12795021-12818649 GCA_010994315.2 Pisaster ochraceus | reverse complement strand
TTTTTTTTACTGAAGACAACTGTTAAGAAAGGCTGAGTCATTAACTGAAAACCCTCCTGCATGAAAGGTCTCCCAGGACAGGGCATTGGGGATGGAGTGCGAGGTTACAAAACCACATGGTCTCTTGGTAGGGGGATTCGGGGGAAAGGTTGTCCTCTTACCTCGGTGGTAATGACGTGATGAGGTTGAAGGAGACAACGAGGGTTCTTAGTTTTGTCAGGCGATAAATCTCAAGAGGTAACTCCTTCAGGGGGTTATTCCTTAGCTTCAAGACCTCTAAACACCTCAGGGTCAGCAGCTCTTGAGGAAACACCTGTTGGGGACAGCAGCCAGGGTTTTTCAAAGTCAGAATATGAAAGTAATTTGCAATACTTGCAAAACTTTTACAATTAAATGAATACAATGTAAACAGAGAGGCATCTGTATTCAAAGTGAGAATTGACCCTAGCCCTGGCGGGAGGTCAGTCTCAGTTAGTGTAATGGAGACTTAGGCCGTGTCCGAAACGGCGACTTCGGCTACAGCTACAGCTAGATCGCGCGCGTCTGCCTATTCTTCAACACTGGCAGACGCGCTGATCTAGCTGTAGCTGTAGCTGAAGTCGCCGTTTCGGACACGGCCTGACATACTACCAGGGCAAGCGTTAACCTTGGAAGTGCCCTGTAACAAATATGTGTAATGCCATACATTTCAAACCAACCACCGGTAAATGAAAAGGAGGCTGGCACAGAGCAGTGTAGCTCACAGGAGAGAAAACTATGTGACATTAACAGAGAGGGACCGTTTTGAAGAAAACTCCAACACTGAATATTCGGTTTGCGGTTTACACCATGTGTATCTACTTTGCTGTGTAGGTTTGCTCTTAAAGAACTTGTCTTGCTATTTATTCTTCTGACCTGGAGTAGATTTCGGAATTCGGGAGACTACTTAGCTCAGAAAAGAACTGTCCTGAGTATTAAGTAGAAGTTGTGGAGGCAGAAAATCGGCCGGGACTACTTATTTCACTTTATGGATCGAGTGGACTTCTTGCTGGTAACTTCACTGCTGCGGAGTGAGTTCTTTATTGGTCTCAATGTTTCAACTAGCATGCTCTAATCATCATCAGAAGACTGAAGCATGTTTGAGATGTTGGTGTCTTTATAGGGATTCAGAGGTTTCCGTGTAGTGTCAGTTACTGCTCAGACATGTTCTTCTAAAAGGAGAACTGTGGTTGCTCAGAATTATTGCATGGGCTGCCAATTGTGTGTGAGTGCCGTATGCACTGGAGCATGTCAGTAGCCCATTCAAACAATAAAAGCCATAAATCTCCTAAATAGACTTACCCTGAGATCGTTAAAAGACAGGTTCAGATACACCAGCGTCTTGGTTAAAGGTGAGATTTCTGGCAGAGACAGTATGAAGTGAGCCTGCAAAAAAGAACACAACTCACGATTATTTATATTTCTTACTGATGGTTTCTGTCATACTGAGATTGTACTCAGAATCTGAGGATTGCAAGTTTCTCGTTATGGAAGGGCTTGAGTGTTACACAAATCCAAGAAGAAATGCTTTCAGGCATCTCTGGGGTCCTGGCAGGGTCAGCCAAAGTGGTTAGGTCAAGAGGGAGGAACTTGACCAATAGCAATCCAAAACAAAGTCTTTGACTGGGGAGCAGGCGGATGGCATCACTGTGCGGTGTCAACGGGTGTAGGGACAGAAGAAGGCTCCAACAGAAGTTGGTTCCCAGTCTTCAGCACTTGTTCTGTAACCACCTTCTACCAAGGACTGCGTGTCTGTCAGTGTACATTCTAATGCATTCTAATGTAAAAAGATGCGAGTCACAAGGTGCCTTGTACTTGTCATTGGCTACTTTCGACAAATGTCTTATAAAGAAATAGCATGCCCTTTATAACCTTGAATACAGCTCCAAAATATGCGACTCAAAAATCTGCAAATGGGCTTATCAATTAGCTTTCTCTCATTCTTTTAAAGTTGATGAGTTTCTCTGATTACGATTGTGTAAAAACATTGTGTTTTGGAAGCCATTTGCAAAGATGTACCTTTAGGCTGAGAGCTAGTCCACCGTTGACGAGGCAGTCAAGTATTGCAAGCTCTGATGGTGTGATGGTGGAAGAATCTTGCTCATCTGCCAAAAGGAAAACAAGACCAACAGATAAAAGAAACTGTGAAACTGTTGATTCTTTAATCATTGTCAAACTCTTGTTACTCCCAAAAAGAATCCACAAAGATCATCAATGACAGATTAATTGTGAACAATCAATTTCTTCTTTTCTTTTTAATCATTTTAAGAATTATAATCGTCAGTCCTAACTTTTTATCTGAAGTCTGAATGCATGCCTCTTTTTACCCTTTCATTGGCAGATTACTTTTATTTTTCTCTTGAACAAAATATCTTTTGGTTGGTCGCAAGAGCGCCAAAGGGTGAAAGACATCTTCCAACTATTCTTTCAAACTTACTGAAGGGAGAGTTGCTTCGTCGGGAACCCTGGAAGTATTTTGAGACTGGCACGCTGAACATGGCCTCTCTGCCTGTGGTTCCCTGTCTGTTGGCAAAATTGAAACCGTTTACTTCGGACAAGTTGATCACACAAATGAAACACTCCAGAATACTGTCAGCGGTTTAATATGTCGAGGGTTTGACTCTTAATAAATATCACTTTTTAAGGCAGATTTACAGATGAGAACTTAACACTTTACTTGAGGAATTCCAGCCCCAAAGACATTGTATTACTTAACAATTGAGTTATCACCCTCATCTGCAATAATGAGAAGACTAGATGTTTGGCATGATGGGATTTTGCTGTCTTCCCTTGATGGCAAGCTTGCATCTTTCAAGACAAAATATTTAGACAGGAAAAAATTCCTGAAACTGGGAAATATCCAGGTACTCAGAGGTTAGTCTTGGTTCGAGACCTTCCTGTTCTTTATATTCCATAATCTACTGGAACAGGCCTACTGCACGCTACCAGCCATAACTGCTCACCAATAGAGTGCACTTTATAGCCTATTTCACTCCACTGCAAGAAGAAAGCCTCTTCTCCAGTTCACAATTTCACTCTACCCTGAGCTGTCTGTTGCAAAGCAATGCCCCTACATGTTTATATTTCATCTTGCCATCTTCTGTTTCACATCTTCCATCTACTGATAGCTATCTCAAGACAAACCGCTATCACACACAAACCACTATCACAGAAGCGATATCAAATTTGGTACGCCCTCTACTGGTAGATTTGTGCAATTTGGGTATTTCGGTAAATATTACAAGGAGGGTTTAGCAACCTAGACTTCTCAGAGGCCTGCATCCTATTTCCCTCTCAGAGCTCACCTTGACATTGTTGCCAATGCACTTGACGCAGACTCAGCCTGTTCATAGGTCAGGGCAGCCATTGCAGGAGTCAATGCCATTGACATATTCTCCAGGGTACCAGGCATACTTCCAATCATCTCCTCGTTGATCATGTTCCTCATCTGCTGACGGATGATGCAAGCCATCTCGATAAGGAGTTGGTGCTGGGGAACTCTTGGTATCTGCTCTGGAATATCCTCACCTAATATTAGTTTCAGAAGAACATAATACAAAGTAAAAATTAATGACCATAAAAACTTACTTGGTGAGAAAAACACTGCAGCTGTTGATAGTATATATTTTGAGAAAGGATTTCCTTTCGAAGTATTATGGTGGTCTGGATAATTTTTCACCCAAAAACATTTGAATCTGAGAAACGGTTCATGCATGAATTATTTTTCAGGGTTGGTGTCCGTTCACGAATACTGCGGCCGGCCAGAAATGCAGTTGGATGTGGTTGGTTTAGATGCTGTTAACATGGATGGATTCAACGCTCTTGTTAAAATAATGCAAAAGTGTTTTGCTGTTTTCTCAGCAAGTGGACACTGCATTCATATGAAACTTTCACATGTAACTTGTATTGTATCTTTCTTTATAATTTTGCCTATAAATGAGCATGTGTAGACCAAAAAACCAAAACAATCTACATCCCCCTCTTTAAAATGTCTCAGCTTAATATATGAAACACACACACAAAAACATAATTAAATAATTGAATTATAAAATTCTAGATGAATAAAGCTAGCACAGTTTGGTTTGATCTAAATTTACACCCTATTTGCAGACAAAATGCACCACAAAGTCGATAAGTTTATAACCTTTAAGTTCCGTAATGTTGATCTTTTCCTGGAGGGGTACATCTACAAAGGAGGCAAATAAAGTTGTCATCTTCTTGAAGTTCTGCTTTGAAAGTACAGCTTTCTTTAGCTTGTCTCGGTGCAAGGGTCTCCCGTACGGTGCAAACTGAGCCTGGAAGTCCTCCAGGGTAAACTCTGGAGGAAGCTGATATCTAAGATGTTCATGATCAAGGTACAGGAACTCCTTCTTGACTTCGGGAAAATGACGCGGGATGCGCACTGGAAACCCGTCTCGACCGCGAGGCTTGTAGGGTTTAACCAATGACCCGGGTTGGAAAGTCTCCGCCGAGCCACTTCGGTGTTTGTACCTGGACTCCAAGACAAATTTCAAGTCACTCCTGCTGATGGGGAGTCGGGGCGAGTTTACCGGACCCGAGTGGGATCGGTGGGATCTTGAAGTCAAAGGCTTCAGCGGAATCTTTGGGGTGTTCTGTGGGGCCAACTGGGTCTCCTGAAATTCGGAGGCAAGAGAAGGTACGACGCTTGGAACCGGGGTGAGGTCACGACCTCTAAATACCAACTCCTCTTCCTCAAAGTCATCGTCTTCATCCTGACTAAGGCTTGCCAATGAAGGCAGGCTTTTGCTTTGAAGATATCCGTGACTTCTCTTGTGAGTGGCAGGGGCTGAAGTCTTTGGAGCAGGTGGTGTCGATGGGGACAGTGGTCGCCTCAATAACTTCCCACCTGAGTGTTTAAGACTCTGGGAGAAAAAAAAATTGGTTGGTGTTGATTAAGTTCAGGTCTCACTACTTGCAATCACTCTAAATTTCGAACATTTTAAAGTTTACATAATCAAATCTGGCCGCGGGTGAACTTTTTGGCAGTAAAACCATCTACACATTTAACATCTGCCTGTTTGACGTCGTCATGGAAAGTTTTTGGATCGTAACGTTGACTTTATTCTCTTGCATACACATCCATTGCCAATGATTTATACGAGGCCTACATTGATGTACTAATAGTAAAAAATAATAATGATATTATTATTAGCCTCTTCTGATTGACAAATTATTTAATAACAAACAAACAATTCAACACTCCTATCGTTTAAATTAAGCAAATCGTGCAAGAATATTAAACAAAGCTCATTAAAAATCTATAATCACTGTCAAGTCGTCAATTGTCTCTCTGAAAATTTTGACAAACTGAAACTTTGTTTTCGATCATATTTAACTACTTTTATTAATAATTTATAAACAGTTCCTCGTAGTTTATCACAAAAATTGGTTGTCCCTATTTCTTGGTTTGATAATCTAGTGTAGTTTACCAAAAATACTTACGGGCATTATGTCGTATTTGAGTGTTTTTTACCACACTGATTTCGAGTCATAGTTTGTTTTCGCCACTCTCCATGTTGTTTGTTGTTGTCGTGATCACTAAAGACAGCGCCCTCATTAGTTAGTCTGTAGCGAGGCTTTAGGAAAAACCCGGCGGCTGTTTACTGACGGCCGGTCGATTGTCGAACGCCAACAGCAATCAATAAGCGATTGCATAAAGCTATAGCCTAATTATTATAAACCCAAATCAATCAGAGTCTTAAATTGAAGAAAAGAAAGTTTAAAAACTCTTAAATGTGATTTTGTTTTCCACAATTTGGAACTTTTAATCCTTGTTAATGTGAAACAAGGTGAACAAACACATTTTGGAGAAAAAGAACAACGAGTAATATTGGGGGACTTTGGCACGCTAGTTGGCAGCAGACTTACCAGGTAAATTCATTGTTCTTGGCAATGTGCCCACAGTATGCTCAGAACTACGTAAACAATGGAAATTTACCTGGTAAGTCTGCTGCCACCTAGCGTTCCAAAGTTTCCCATAAATGAAACCGTTGCCACATTTTTATGCTTGGACTTTCTGCTAATATCTTTCTACAGCATTTGCTCAATCGAGTCACATAATGTAGTCTTCCCCTCCCCAAAAGAAAATAGAAACAACTTTTGGAAAGATTTCTCTTTCTCTATCCCTTCGTCCCTTACCCTCTTCCCCACGCACCTTGTAAACAACAAAACAGTCAATAATACTCATATTATGTTGACATCATGTTTATTTTTGTTTGGTCAGTCGCCAAATAAAGACGTAAACAAAGAGAAGGAAATAATTAGGCTTTATTCTGTTGTTGAAACAAGATACGGTGAAAGTGCTTGATGTTGTTTCTCTGCACACTTTAACCCCAAGAAAATTGTTCCATTCCCCGGGAGGACTTTTTTTATTAAATACATTTCCAAAACAAACAAAATTATTATCAGATTGAAAACATTAATTAGGCCTAATTCAATAACATCTGGCTCAACATCAAAGCAAACAAATTTTTATTAAAACCCTGCGTGACGCTATCGCTCGCTTATTGAGTAACAGTATTACATCTAATGCTTTGGGTGATTTAAAGTGATTGGGTTCCTAAAAAAACACGCTAAAAACAAACAAAAACAAAAATAGTGTGAATTCTTTTTGATGGTGTCACGCAGAGTTAAGCCCTTATTTTGTTTTCAGAAAAGGGACAGCAACTAAATTCATTGTACTGGCAGTCGAGGCTTTCTGGGAAGTATTTTATGGTAAGTCACTTTGGCTTTATTGAATAGCAAAACAATAGCAACGAAGGATAATCTAATCTTTTTACTTCTAATCTTAAACAACGAGGGCGTACTTTTCTCAATCCATTAGTAAAACTGTGGACATTGTTTTCTTAGTTCACTTCGAACATAACCCTGAAGCCTGCTTCTCTAACAGTCGCATCTGACTGGAATTTGATGAATATTTCCCCGGTAGACGACGTCACTTCGTTCGGTGGAATTCTATTGCCGCAAAACCTGCAGTGGGCACAAACAAAAATGGCGGTTATTTAATTTTGTTAAGGATGGTAAAAAAAAAATGCTCATAGTCGCACAGATTGGTTGTTAGATCGCAGTGCTAGATTTCAGAAAGCGATAAAATTGTTTCGTGGCCAAGCAGTCAGCAAGCGCACCAGACTTTATCTGTGGCGTTTCTATTCAACAGAGTGTGGGTTCAAGTTCCGGTCTTGACACTTGTAACCTTTATTGCTTCGTCCTCCGGAGTGGCACGTAAAAGCCGTTGGTCCCGTGTGTTGTATGATACACGTTGAAAGAGAAGGGGGCGCACCACGGTGTTTCTGGTATGGTGTAGCAGCTAGTAAGATGCGCCATCTCACAGTGAAACCATTTTAATGTGTTCAATAATTGCATCGTCTCATAAAACCCGAACAAGCTCCATCGAATTTGACATTTCGGCGCCAAGAGTGTCATTAATATGACTGACACAGTGCAAAATGTGCTTTCATATTTTATTCTGAAATAATTTATACAAATCATGACTATGGTAATTATGAAAACCCATTGTAGGATGAATCTTAAGTGTATGGTAAAAAATCAATTTAGCCCCAGTGTCAAAAAGAATAGCAATATTAATGTTTTGTCCAGTTGTTTCTGCCCTGCCTGTCAACCCCATGTGGACCCGGTTCGAATCTCTCTTCGGTTTTCCCTCATTTGGGGTTTTCCTCCTACATTAAAAACTGAGCAATTATTCAGGTTTTTGACAAGTTTTTACCTTCCTATATGCCTAGCTCTTGGTTCATTATCGTCGCCATCTTGAATATCCAAGTAGTCAAAAGAGCATCTGGGCTCTTTCTCAAGTTCAAAGGACTCGAATTGCAACCGGACGTTTTGTCCAGTAATTTGCCACAAGCAGTTGACGCCATTGGGGTAGGCAAACGGATAACCGGGCGATTCTATTATTCCACTCGAACCAGCTGCAGAAACACAGAGAATCGAATACTGGAATCGAATAATTGGCACTTGAGTAAACCTGTACTATACTGGTGTTAATTGTCAAAATAAGTGTGTTTGCGTATTTTAAAAGTCTTGCTAGGTTGAAAATAACATGTTGTAGTGGAATCCCTGTCTTGCCAAGGTCTGAGTCTGAGACTGGCCTCCGGCACTGAACTTTGAGTTGTAAAATCAGAGCAATAAGTGTAATTCGGTTTGCGGTAATACCGTGTGTAAATATCTGCTTTGCAGTGGAGAACCTGTCTTGCTATTTATTCTAATGCCACGGAGTTAGTAGGTTTCGGAATTTTGGAGATTACTTTAGTTCTGAAAAGAACTGTCCTGCTTATGTACCGTACTACCTGGGAGGTAGGAAATCGGCCGGGACTACTTTCACTTTTATTAGTGGACCGAGGGTAATTCTCGTTATCAACTTCACGGGAGAAGAGTATTATGTTTTACCGTGAAGCACACCACCACACTCCACACTGTTGTTTTCCCTCTCCCGCGTGAAGTATTCCACCTGGAAGACGCCCCCATGCGGCCAGACAGACCGATAGTGCATCCACACGATGTGGGAGTTCGTGTTGTAGACATGTGGCGCTTCGTCCTTGTTGCAGATTTGCACGTGGACTCCCATTGGTACCTGACCCTCGTTGAAGTCAATGTAGTCTCGACAAGGCTCGTTGTTTGTCCACTGCAATAGTTTAATCCTGGAAGGGAAAAAGCAAAATGGCGGCCGGTGTGATTACTCATGGTGTTTTTATGGTTGGCATCACTCAAGGGTGTTTGTTTTATTGACAATACTGGTCCCAGTTTCATGAAATTTTAAGCATGAAATACTGCTTAACAAAATGTATATGCTAAGCAATTAAGTTTGGCGGGGAACCAGTCACGACTAAAGTATATTTTACATAGTACTTTATTTTGGTTGTTTACCCAATTCTGCTGAGCAATTGTGCTTAACACTTTAAAATTCGTCCCTGCTTCGGGGGCTAACTAACCTCTATAGGGTTAAAAGAGATTTACAATCTGTTCAGGCGATAACCAGAAGAACTTGATGACAAAATATAAAGTTATAGACCCCTTGCATTGGCCGCCATCGTTGATGAAACGTGCACGCGTGAAAGGCTATCATTGGCTGAGAGTCGCACGCAGCGCGTACACGCCTGCACTTTTCCATTGTTTGTCATCAAAGATGGCGGCCACTGACGTCATGTGCAATCCATCTATTCGTAACTATAATTCTTGAAAGGTACATGTACTTTGCAATACACAATAGAAATACGGTACCTGAGAGAGACCGTGAACGCTGAGTCAACCTGAATCCGCCATACGCAGTCCAGAGTGCTATTGAAGTTAATCGGTGGTTCCTCGGGAGAAAGAAACGTACCTCCGTAGCCTCCGTACTCTCCTCCACAATTCTTTACACCTGAAACCTCACAGGATTGTTATTTCTCTTTATTTGTGGTGTATAAAGTATTAGAGTCAACTTCATGATATTGTGATATTAAGATCGATGACAAATCAAGAGGATCGTGAACAGATGAAATAGCACTTCTCAGAGTCAGAAGACCAAGTTCCGGGTCACATAGGTCATGACCCATTTCGGGGTCAACGTGACCCGGAAAGTAATCCTGAAATGGGTCAAACTGATGCAAAATCCCAGTTCCCATAATCAGTTTCCGGTCAGCCTGACCAGAAATGCGCCATGCCCGGCGAGGATTTTTTTAAAAGATTCGGTTCGGGTAGTTAGTGTCACTGAAGGATCTAAACAATTTGCGAACAATAGTCGTAATGAAAATGATCATGATCTGTAAACTAGGTTAAATTTAAACATGAAAAATTAACCAAACTAAATTAATCAGCCATGGTATTACTAGGCATTGGTGTTGTAGACGTACCTACGCAATTCCGCCCATTCGGAGCTAAGATGAATCCTGGCTTGCACGCGCATGCGTATCCTCCGATCGTGTTATAACAATGTTGTTCGCAGTCGTTACGCTCCCAGTCGTCGCACTCATTTTTATCTGAAAATAATCATGTCATGAAAATAAAACACGTGTTGGTTTAGACAGTTTTAGCAGCGGGGTTATAACAACTTTAATTTGGCTACGAAAGTCTCGCGCGTATTTGAAGGTTGGACGTGTGAACGTGCGAGACTGTTCCCTTCATTATGGTTCCTTGCTCTACGGTTAAAGCAGTGTACGGTGGAAGTTCTCTGTGCGAGGCCTGCACTGTCTTCTTAGGTCAATTTAATGGCATACAAAACTCCCGTGTATGAAATTGTACCGTATTGAACCAATGAGATGGAAGGAGTTTTTTTAAGGGCGCGTGAATGAGAAGCGCGTGCGCAGAATCAGTAAAACGTCACATAATGCTGCCCTTGTAAACAATGACCTTAAATTACACGCTCTGTTTGCGTCATTTGATAACAATGAACTAAGAACTGATGCTTTGTTTATCTCATTTGATACAACAACGATCAACATCAAATGCAAACAGTTGAATTAACCAAACTTTGCCTTGTGTCTATATTATTGTTGTAAATAAACATAGCTAGCTTACCGAACGTTGGATGTACAAGTGTGTTGATCGAATCGACAATGATCATGTAGACTCGGTACAACCACCATACAATTGTGATACGGCATTCGAACACCGTTCACAAGCAAGTTTAATGACAACTAGCTAACGGTGTCAAAGAGTTTTTTTGTCATTCAAAGAAATCGCGCACACTTCGTTTTACTTGGGAGCAGACAAGCAGTCGTAAACGCTACTTTTTGGAGCAGCAAGTGCATTTGATAGAGTGACATCATGATGACGCCAAGACAAGAATAAACCTTATTTTGTAGGTGAGTTAAACTTAGCCTACGCAATGGGATGTATGAACTTTAAAAGGCTGCTTTCAGATTGCAGTACATACGTGACATCGTTTCACAATAGTAATTTGTTGATGACTTAGGCCTAAAAATTGGCTAGAAAGGAAATACAAAACAAACAAAACAATCAAACAAAGACCCCAACACACACCCTAACAAACAACAACCCAACAAACAAACATCCCAACACCCCAACAAACAAACAAGCAGCAAAACCCATAGTAATTCATAGGCTTGTTTGTCTTCACATGCATCTTTGCAATATCGTGAATCGGAAAAATAATTATGTTTGTCATGAATGACGTCACCATACTCAACTTATCGAATGTCAAACGGCTCAGTTTTTAAATTTGTACACAACTGGCACATCCAATGTTTCGAAGTAAATTATAAGGAATAACTTTGATACTCTCGCAAAAGGTCGGTGACGTCATCATCAATCATGTCAAAGTTCGAATGGGACACTACCGAGGCCCGCTTCCGGGCAGCGATGGAGAAGATGGAGTTGGTCATCGGAGAGTACGCCTCATTCCAAAAAGCTCTCGACGAGGAAGAGAAGTTCCTGGCGAAGCGAAGGAAGAGACTCCGGCATGCACGGGCCTTCTTCGCCTCCATCTCGCAAGCGGTTTCCGAGACCAGAAAAGATCTTGAAACTCTCAGGTAATTAGCCACTGCACAGAGAATGGACACCCTCTAGGCATGATTTGATTTTGATTTTACATTTTTAAACTCTGTCGATCCACCCTTAGATGAAAACCTCAGCATGATGTCTCCGAATGTCTCTACTTTGTGTTGTTGATACCAATTGACTGTCCCCACCCAGTATTGTTCCAGTTCGTCTCTCCGTCTTTTTCTCTCGTGCTCTCTATTGCGCTTGCTCCCAAACGACGTCCCAATGAAAGAGTGAGATTGCTGAGCCCAAACGGTTACCTGCTCTGCAGCTTATGTTTCCAGCTTCATTTTTCTCCTTTTCAATGTTTCTAAGATGTCAGGAACATGCAGATGTCCGGGCATGCGCAGTGCACTCTTAAAAACTTCCTGGTCACAATTTCACTCGGATTCCCGGTCCCGTGGGGCATGACCAATTTCCGGGTCAGTATCACCCGGAATCTGAGTCAAAATGACCAAGACATGGGTCAATCTGACGCAGAAACGGAGTCAAAATCCCATTTATAAAAACCGGTTTCCGGGTCAGCGTGAACCAGAAAGGGGTCAGGTTCCCCTGTGTCCCAGAATCCAGGTCAAGTCTGACCCGGGAGTCTTTGACCCGGGAGTCTTTGACCCGGGAGTCTTTGACCCGGGAGTCTTTGACCCGGGAGTCTTTGACCCGAGAGTCTTTGACCCGGGAATCTTTGACCCGGGAGTCTTTGACCCGGGAGTCTTTGACCCGGGAGTCTTTATTAGTGTACAAAATCCATCAATAACAGCAAAAATAAAAATGAGATAAACCAATCTCACTTCCTTCTCCTCATTTATATCCATCTTTCAGGATGATAAACCAAGAAGAAGAAGCTCGCGCTGTTGTAGTCGAGAAGCGTCTCTCGCAGCAGTTTGGCCCGATGAGAGGGTCATGGTAGATTCTGGAACTCCGTTCCGATGTAACAAGGAGCCTTCCCACAACCATGACTTCGAAAAGGGCTACGACTTGGCACAGCAAGCTCCTCTGAAACAATTTCTGTTGATGAAGCTCCTTTAGTTTTCAACAAATTCAAATAAAAAAATAATAATCAAGCACCAAATCTGACACCAATTAATCTGTAAATTTCTTGCAATTTCCAGCAAATAATTTATATATTTTTATTATTATTATTATTTTAGGGATTAAGGAAGGGATTAATACGTCTGGTGAATAAAAAGAAAAGAAAAAAGGCTCTTTCGGAACAGTAGAGTCATACAATTTTTATATAATAAATATTTTTTAAACAGCTTTGCTCAATACAAATAAATATGTTTCAAAGCTTTCGATTATTGAAATGAAATGAATAAAATATTTTCTCGTACCGCTCCCACAGCACACAAACATTTATTTTAAAAAATAGTGTGAATATCATTTTCAAATTCTCATCGGGAATACCCAGCAGGTGGTACCGTTGTTATACGAACAATATTCCCCGGAAATGATGCAACTGGCGAGCGAGTTTAGACGCCTGGAATATCACCGCTTCCCCCAGCGAGAGATACCGGTGACGTGGTTCCGGTGTATATAGCTGGCTGTGAGTTTGCAGTCATAGACGTTCGTTATTATAAGGTCATTTATAATTCAATAATGTGCAGGCAGTGGCGATATGCCAATAACACGTATACATTATGAACATTTCAACTCTTGGTATATCTGCTAAACTGACGATCCTTTTACCAATTTTGGGAATGTATTCTCATTGTATTGATCACAATCTCTACTGTTTAAAGTTAGCCTTCCACGAAAATGGATTTATACTGACAGAAGAATGTATAATCTTTGCGCGTGACCTCTAAGCTTCGCACGGCGCGAACAAAAAAACGCGCCTCTTCGAACAATCGCATGACAACAGGCTGTCTTTTCACTCAGAGCAGTATCGCAGTGATGTGTTTTATGACCATTTTGCTGAAATATGTGGACAGCCTGAGCTGACGAGTGGATCTGTAGCCATACTTCATCTCAGTTATGGGCCAGGACGTCATGCCGTCAGGGCTAGCCTCGCCGTCTTTTCCTCTCCTGCCTCCCCGGGAGCGTGTCTTCCTCCCCGGTCTTTACTCGGACGTGGAGCTTCGTCTTGACCGCGTGGACTCCGGCATCGACGCACTCCGTCGCCGTGTCAGGGACTTTGACAGCCTGCTGGACGGGCAGATTCGCCGCTGCGAGTCCGCCGAGGGTAGGGTCAGGTCCCTCCGCGATGACTTCTCGCGGATAGACAGAGAAATTTCAGAGATGTCTGCCGAATTGAACAGCACTTTTGAAAACGTTGATAGCGATAACGAAGTTGATGACAACCTGGAATATGACTGCAACATCCAAGTATCAACCAGAAATTCACTTCGGACTGATCCGGAACAACCCATTACGAACTCTACTGGTTTTGTTCAAACTCGGGAGGTATCGACGTTGCCGGTATCAAGCAGCACTAACACACACGGTGTAACAATTCGAATAAATGCAGAATCGCATCCTGAGGAGTCGACACCACCAAATACCAGTGGCTGTGGCATTGAAAATGGCAGACGATCGACTACATGTAACCGGGACCAGTCTGTGATCGAAAGTATCGATAACTCGGGTAATTTGATCCATCAGGAAAACAACCTCGTTTCGGTCGGTGTGATTTGTAACGTGAACGAGCCTACGGGCGCTGCAACGGGGTCGAACGAGTGCTCAAGGTGTGTGTCGGATGCAGAACAGCAGCTTCTTGACATGGCGCAAGACTTAACCGATTTCAGGAGAGCAGTCTCTTCAAGTACAAGGATTAACAACTCATCAGACGACTGTTTGCTTGAAGCTCAGTTCTCACGTGACGAAGAAGAAGGAGGGGATCGAGAACAAGAGACAAGAAAGGAGAAACATCTCAATGAAGTTACATCTGCAAATGCAGCCACCGGAAATGAAAACGAGGAGTATGCAGCATTTGACAGTTACGTACAGGAGATTATCAAACGTCACTCCAGTGAAAAATTCGAGGATCTTGTGGAATTTGAAGATAACTTCAAGTCCAGGAATTGCAGTGAGAAAACTGACCAGCACACTGAAAGCCAATTACCAGCCGGGAATTATGCCGATAACCAATCAGACTGTAGTCGGGACGATGTCACTCGTTCACAAAATGGAGTACGTTCAGAAGTTGCTATTGATTCACAGCAGTGTGAGGGTCAGGTACCAGACGGTCCGGATCTAACTTCTTCAACACTGAACGCGGATGAAACAGGTGACATTTCCAAACCGTGCAGACACGAAAGTAGATCTCGAGGTGAATCAGCCAACCGAAGTTCACATGTTTGCCGAAGACAAAAATCTGGGTCACGAAACAAGTGTACTAAAGTACAGTTCAAACATAGAGTGCGCCGTGCCTCATCACGCAGATCTAACTGTTGCCTTCGGAATGTGCTCGCCACCTACGTGCACCGCTTTCTCGAACTCTTGCACTCTCGGGTGACCAAAGAGGTCAAGAAAGGGTCAAAAGGGAAGCATCACTCTAGAAGTGAAAGGAGACACGTAAGTAATGACGACATCGTCCATGCACGTGACGCAGTGTTCAATCGTCTCGGGCTTACGGTGCCCATGCTCGAAGTTCTGCTCGAGTTCGACCAGGATAATCAGAAGTGTTTGGATCATGCGCAGATCGATCCAGTCTACGTCACCGACGACGAAGTCCATAAGCTTCTGGTGCTGATGGGGATGAGTTGGCACACCATGAACGATCGTCTGCATGAGAATGACCGCGCATTTAGAGTTGCCATAGCAACGGTACATGCTGATCTACATCAAGCAGAGTAGATTTCCCGCTTCTTTTGCAATTTTTTTGCCGATAAAATTATTACATCGGGGATAAAAGCAAGCCGTTGGTTTTGCCCTACACCGATGAATGGTAAATACTGCATCAAGAAACCTGTTCAGTATTGATTGAAGTTTCGTGATGCCCACCCTCAAACAGTTTTGTAAAGATCTAAGGTAATCATGAATAAATTAATTACCTATGCAATGAGTTGCGTTATCTGGAGCAAGGAGAAAGCCGTCGGAGCATGTGCAGTGGTGTGCGCCCTCAGTGTTCACACAGATGTCAGAGCATCCGCCATTGTTGTTCAAACACTCGTCGATGTCTGCATTCAATTCAAACCCAGATAATAATTGTTTACAAATGACTGAAATCTGAGAAAATCAAACTTGAAACCCACTCAGACCAGGGATCGATTCACAAAAGGACTTAAGATTCATCTTACGATGAGTTGTCAATATCACAATAGTGATTTGTATTGTGACGTCACACTTTGATTAGCAATTAAGATCTATCTTTTAGCTCTTTGTGAAATCGGTCGCTTGGACACTTAATAAGGAGGAATATGGGGAAGGCTTAAGTTAATCTTCTTTGATCTTAACAGAATGTCATTTCATTTACTAGTTAGTCTTCTCTGGCAGATGGTAAATTTGTACATCATTCTTAAACAACGCTAACCGCCCAAAATCCTATTCAGGAGTTTTATGATGTTGTTCTGCAGGCCCCAAATCAGACCGTGCAACTCTCGCGCGTATTCGAACATTTTTTGGGGGACCAGTTTTGACCCACGTACATCGCTTCAACCAATGAAGAAACAAACTCGCGAACATTAAAGGGTCTCTATTTACGAATATGCACTAATTTGCACGAGACTTGCATTCTATAGTTATAACTTATTAATCATGTCAGGAGTACCAATCTTATTTAAAAGTCCAAACAACTGGCTGCTGAGTTACCGCAGAGGGCAGTATTTTGGAGGATATGTGAGCCAAAGACACTAGGGCGTTAGGTCACTTTTCATCTTTCACACTGTATTTAGTTTTGCACTAAAACTATTTGTGTACATACGAAATAAAAACCAAAAAGATGCTCCACATTACTGACAAAGTGTCATGTTGATAAGTACAAGATGTTAACATCAACTACCTATGCAATTTCGGTAGTTTGCTGCCAGCATGTAGCCATACTGACACCCACATACGTAGCTACCGATCAAGTTCAGGCAGGCGTGCTCACAGTCCCCGCTATTCCTTTGGCACTCGTTGATATCTAGGAAGAAAAAAGCAGCTGATGGTTTAATAACTGTCCAACAACTTTGTAACTGTAAAATATTGTCTGGTGTAGTCTGGTGGTAACCCGTTTTGTGAATGCAAGATGATAATTTACTGAGAACACTTTGTGTGATGAGAAATAGACCGAACCACTAAGCCCCACCACCATAGCAACTGTCTATCATCGCCGCTCACGTGAGTAGTAGTAAAACCACAATTGCTTTGCTCCACCCCCGCATCACATACACATTTTTTTAACCAACGAATTCCGGTCGGACTTTCGGGGCGCGCGTTCGCGTTTCTGATTGGTTAATGCATTAAGGGCGGAGCTTAAATCGTTCAATGGCCCCGATGCCGGTTTTATGATCATGCAATTATTGCTCAACAACAAATCAAACAACCGCTAGATTTTGAAACAAAGTAACAAATAAATGCACGATAACAAGGTAGAAGAACTGTGTTTATTAATGCTTCATTACTCCAAGACAACTCAACAACACAAAATGGCGCCCGTACCGACGGCAACTTGCTGTTCTGGCAATATAGAAACATGAAACAGACACAGTAGTCCAAGTTTACCTCTTTGAGAATAATGAGCGTGGAATCTGGTTGGCTGATCCACGTCGCCCCGCCTCTCGGCGTTACCCGAATGTAACTCAATGCGCAAACTCTCTCCGGTAGAAGCCACGCCCACATTGCTCTGCGAGTGACAAATCTTGGTTATCAAAGGTGATTGGCTGGTATCGCCTTCAATGATGTTGAGGTAATCACCATAGCAACCGGTTTGTGAAGCAACTTCAATGAGAAGATATGGATACTAAAAAATAATACAGAGGAAAGAACAGTTTTGTTTGTTTTAAACCATCCCGGAGAGACCAGTGTAGCAGGACATTCCTGTCCCCATCGAGATGTTGTCCCCCTATACGGCGAATTGTGAAGAAATTTCGTCTGATTAGCGCCCTCTTTTGAATAACTCCCTTCAACCCTTGTTAATAATACCGTGTGGTGGACACACATATCGGGGGACAAAATCCCCTACGACACTGGATCTACTCCATCATATCACTGGGTGCATAGTAGTTATTTTAGTTTGTGTAATTGTAGCTGCTGCTACTGCTGCTGCTGTTGCTCATGTTGCTTGCTTGCTTGCACGTACATCCCTAAACCAAGAAACTTAATTTTGTACAACCACCTATGATTATAGTCATTGATTTACTGTCCGCGTGCATGCTGAGCAAACCCACTACTGGAAAACACTACTGTCGCTTGACCCTTGAGGTTAACAAAAAAATCGAGAAAAAAAAACCTGTATAAATTTGTGGATGTTTACCTGGGATTCGCAACTCGATAATCCTCAAATTGATCATGTAGCCGACTTCGACCGAGATTTGCCAGACGCTGTCGGAATTTGGTGGGAAGCCACCCGGGTAGTTCTTGCTCTTCAGCACGCCACTGCTCGCCGTCAGTCGCTCGTCGAAAGCTGGGCAAAAAATAGAGATAAGGTCATCCAAGTTCTGGAGTGTCCCAGAAGATCATTCTAAATTTTATTTTGACCCCATACCCACACACACCACCCCAAAAAGGAACCGTATAACCAATTGGGCAAGTTTAATTCATTTTTGCCAATGAATACCTATGAAAAATGGATGAAGTTCTGTAATATACTTGACAATTTTAGCGGGGAACTGTTTTAAAGCTGAAATGGCACTAAATCAGATTTGCTATGGGAAGCTTTCAACCATTTCACAGATTTTTTTAAGACAAATTCTTTAGGTGGGGCTACCTAGCCCAAGATGCTCGATCAAAGAGCATCAAACTTGCCAAGCATGGCCTGAAGTGCTGGTGAATGCCGAAAATAGTGATTAAAAAACAGTCAAACAATGCTTTTTAACAATTAAAAACATATACAGTTTTTTTTCTCGAATGTTTCGTAGTCTCGTAAATTCTTGTCACCTGTCTTGTACTCTCGCATATTCTCATCATATCACTTTTATACCTACAGCACAGACAGCATAAAGCAACCAATTACAGTCTCCCCAGAGTTACCCACAGGCCTGCATGTGACTATTCACTTACCCTTTCAACAGGTGTGCGCACAAGGTCTTTTCTATTAGTTGAAATAACATAAGTGAGCCTGGGGATTCCCTTATAGCTGTTAATGTACACAATTTCCATATCTGACTGGGATTTTTTTTTTTTTGACAACCTCCCAGAAAATGGGCAATAAAAAAGGATACCATGGGGAAAAGCTTATCAGTGTTTACTGGACTGTATTATATAAACACAACCAGATGTTAACGAAAACTTGTTTTCTTGTGAAGTGCCTTTTCCAGTTTGTGAATAGTTTATATTGTTTTTTATTCTTTCAACGAAATAGCCAATAAGTCAAAGAAAAATTAATTTGGAACAATATTTTCTCTTGAGAAAGACTTGTTTTTTTAAGATGTAGGGATAAAGTATAAAAACGGTCTGCTGGTGCCATATTAAAAAAAATACAACTTGACATATTGCTTTCATTTTGTTGATGTCGCTCCAGAAAGGCCTTAATAAAGAGCATTACATTTGAAGATACATTGTTTAAAATGACAGAAGAAAACAAAGTAAGACACTATGCACTTACACACCGATTGAAACTTTGCCGTGAAACCAGCTCTGGACTGGAACTCGGGACTGGTGCGTGCCCGGAAACGAAGCCACAACCGGCCCGAGTCCACCGTGATCGGTGTGGGTAAAGTGCTACCGCAGTATCTGCCGACTAGACGGCCTAGCACGCCCAGGCCGTCACGCACTTCGATGTAATCTCCGGAACACTGTCCATCCTTGTCAGCTATTTAACATAAACACAGAGACATTTTGAGACAACTTGAGTAACAACAACACAAAATGCAAGAAGGGATGAGACTATGGCGAAACCAAGGGCTTCGGCTTGGGCTTCAGCTTAGGCTCTGGCCACCTGTTTGAAGCCCCATACCGAAAGCGCACGTTTTCAAAATAACTGCCGAAGCCCAAACCCAAATCGTGGTTTCGAAAAGGGCCTATCAGCCAGGCACTCCTTGTATGGTGTAAGACTACTCTGCCCATTTACGGATTCCTAATTCGTCAAGTAAATTTCACACTACAACTTTATAAATGCTACCTAGGACATTGTAGTGTTCATACAAGAAGCGACAAGTTGTTTGTTGTAACTGCGAATTCCAGCCCGTGTGTCCTTAATTGGGCCTATAGTTGTCCACGCATTTAGGAATCTTATTTATTTGTTATTCCTTTCTGGGCCCCGTTTGCTACAATTTGCAGCGTAGTGACGTCATCCTTATAATAACCTTCCGAAAGGGCAGTGACAATTCTGCCATTTCACTAAGCCTCGGTTTGAATACATTGAATTGAACGTGGGGGGGGGGGCAAATATGCTGCACCATGATTGCTCCATTGCACAGCTACGGATTTTCGTCAGAAAGATGGCAGTATCTGCCGCAAACACTTTTTTTCTGGACGAAACTGTAGAACCAAATCCGACACCGAAATGCTTTACAACAACACAATACAAAATTGTTACCAAATGCAGCATGAACTCATTTGTAAACTCGTTTGATTATTCCACTTGGATTGAAAGTTACTGTTAATGTTAAACATAAACCCAGTCATTCTTTCATACCGGTGAAGGCTGGGGGGACAATAGTGTTTGTATTTTGTCCCTGCAGTTTCAATCAATTTGAGTGATTGCCAATCTTTTTAAAAGGGTATTTTAGTTTCATTGTTTATACATCAACAAGCGAAAGGTTGAAAAGTTATCTCCTTGCAAATGCCAAATAAAAATGCCTTGACTGCTGTAAAGTTGCCTCGATCGGTTTGTTGTTATTTCTTGTCACGACCCAGGGCTGACCCATTCAGCTGCGACACGAAGTCGTCTAACCCAGCCGTCTGACCCCTACTGTATTCGTTCTCCTTAAGAGTTGGATGATAAAACTGTCAATTCCTTCTCAGATGTCAGCACGTGAACTTTCTAGTAGCACTCGGGGGAAATTTAATCACATATAAAGTGAAGTCAAACTTTCGATACTTTTGGAGTGTATAATGACTTTGCATTTAGTACAATTGTTGAACCATTAAGGCTCACTTGATGTAAAATCGGTTCCGCTCAAAATACCTTCTTCTTGGGAACTTGTTGATGGAACTGTTCCCAAACAGAACAATTTATTGGCAATGCATTCAAGAATGTAGGCCTATTTTGCACAACAACAAAAAATGAAAAAAAAAATGTTTACACTAGTTGATGCGCACGTATACATGTACTGCAACTCTATTTTGCGGTTGGAAAGTTGTGTATGTTATGTGAAGGAGTAAAAAACATGACTTGTGTTTTTCCATCTGCGTCCTCCATAAATCATTCCAACATAGATTTGAAGTCTGATAAAACATAATGTAATTGCAAACATCAAACAATTGCGCATGAGGGAAAGCTATCAAAACATCCATCACAGGATGCCAGCTGTTGGTTTGGGTACCAGTGCAGATGGTATTGCACTTGAAGGTTCGAAATTTGACAGCAAATCTTTGCACTAAAAATTGTTCCGCAAAACGTTTACTGAGTCATATGTTTCTTTTGTAACACACCCCCCCCCCGCCCCAAGAAGAAACAACAAAACAAAAGAAACAACGAAAGAAGAAGAAAAAACAAGGAAAGAAAAGAAAAGAAAATGGAGAAAAAAAAGACAGAAAAGAAAAGAAAAATATGTAATGAAATTCAATACAAAATATATAAAAAATCAATCAATAAATATTAATACTTACTTTCTAGATCGATATCCGCGAAAATTAATTTCAGTGCGTAACCCTCACCGACAGAAATTGACCAATCGCATGTTGTATTCGGCACAAAGGGTTCAGGGTAATGGGGTGACATAATTTGCCCGAATGATTTGAAAATGGTTCCACCGCACGCTGCAAATACAAGAAGAAGTTCCAAGCCATAAAGTAAGACGGTTAATTCATTGGTTGAAGTGTTAAATACTTCCATAATGTCCTCTTGAGGATGGTAAGGCAGGAGATTCTGTCCCCCGAAGATTATGTGGTGCCCCCACCCCTCCCCACGCGGTGAATTTTGTCTGTAGCGCCCTCTTTTGAATACACTTCCTTACCGTGAGGGGGACAAACAAACCGGGGGACAAAATCCCATGTGACACCGGAATGTTGAAAGTCCTATTCGTCAACGTTGGGGTTATAACAGCCACCAGTCATAACCGTAGCCAAGACCCAGAAGTTATTGCGTCATAGCCTGTGCAAGTCTCGCTCTTACTTTACCCTTTTTTTTTTTGACCCGTTTGTGTGTGCGAGTTTGTTTCCTTTTCGCGCTAAATCAATGTACGTGGGCCCCAAAATGTCCCATTGCATGGTCCATTACCAGCTCTATGGTCATTACCAAAGATTGCACTCTTCGGTGAATAGACGTTCGTCCACCCGCTTCGCAGCTGAGTGGAGGGTCCACATGAAAACTTGAAAAGCCAAGTTTTTTTAGAGCATTGTATTGACGAGAGAGCTGGCTGGTTGATTTTGTGTTTCTTTTTCCCAAATGAGCTCACAGCAAGAGATGACAGGGGGCTGTTCAGCCCTGTTTACTTACTCCCTACGCTGGTGCATCGATAGAGTAGATTAGCCTGTAGGATGTCTCCAACACTCAGCCCTCTTTGCTGTCCGATTGCCCACTCCGTCTTCGGGATAATTGTCTTTCTGAAGTTCCGACTGAAGGAGCGTTGCCCGTAGTGCATCACGGAGTCATAGTCATACGGCTGATCCAGTGAGTTGATCTGAATTTTGATGAATTGGTTACTCGTGAAGTTTACTCACAATGGTTGGTATCTACGGTGCTCTGGAAGTGCCATCAAACTTGTTGAGATCCTCAGAGCATTCACTGCATGATGATGACATCATAAACGAAAGATTACGACATCCCGAGACGATCTTGGGATGACGGTCTTCCAGATAAACTTTATCTTAGGATGTCAAGATCATAACAATAAGATGTCGAAATCTCAGGATAACGAAATCCTGAACGTAGGATGTCGACTACCCGAGATAATTCATCATGGAAACATCCTGAAAGTGTCGAGAACCCATTCATAAAATTATCTTGAGAAGACAGCATATACTTTTGGGATGTTGCCATCCTGAGATATATCTGAAAGAGGACATTCTACACTTTCAAGATGTCGTCATCTCGCGAGATAATCAGGATGTCGACATCTTACAGTCGTTGTGTCATCATCCTGCAGTAAATTGACTCAGGATCTCAACAAGTTGGAAGGCACCTCCAAAGCTCCGTAGGTATCTATTGCTTTTATCTTATATCTCGCTGGTGGAAAAGCGAAGATGGCTTCGTTGAAGAAATTTGTTGGACGATGAAGTCATGACCAGTTTTTGGTTGTTGATTGAAGCTCTGAACATTTGTGGTTCAGGTAGTCGTCTGACAACATAATCTACATACACTGATATGGTACGAAACAGGAAACGAACCTGTTTAATGAAATTGCATTCAGGAAGATATTGCTACCTTTAGCAAACTTCAAAGGTACCAACGGAGGTTCATGGTCAAATAACTTTACCTTGGCAGTGTCGTATCGGAGGAAGTTGGACAGATCTCCCGGGGAGATATTGCCCTCGTACACGGTGACGAATTCGTCCCGGTCCGGCCGGCTCTGCTCGTGCCAGAAGCCAACCACATGTCCAATCTCGTGGATGATGGTACGAAATTTATTACAACCAGGCCCGAGGAAGACCTTCTGCCTGTAGCCCAACCGGCCAACATGGGAGCAGCATCTTGAAAATACAAACCAAAATTAAAAATGAGATGGTTTGAATATCTGTCATCTTTAAGTAAATTTGATTCCTAGTAGGCATACGGCATACTCTTCTTGTAAACTGTGTGCGTCAGACTATCCCCTGCCCGTAGCCTTTGCTGGGTTACGTTTGGAGGAAAAGCAACAGGGCAAGCCCATGCGCAACATCCATTTTGTCTGGTTTCCTGACTGTCTGATTGTG
>CM021541.1:12732071-12751076 GCA_010994315.2 Pisaster ochraceus | reverse complement strand
TATTGGGACACAATCCTCGTGGGAGATCCAAATTATGCTATTGTTGCAAAATTTAATGCAATGCTTTATTTATATTTTAGTATGGTCAGTAACTTTGTAAAAAAGCAGGAGCAAGAGTCAAACGTTTATTTTGTCTGCAAAGTTTTGTTTATTTGAAATAGAGCCATACGGTTTATTAAGAATTTTAAAAGAAAATGTTTAACCTGTAAACAATTGCTGTTGTAAAACGATGTGAGTTGAACACAACATAAATGCCCATTTATTTTTCTTCTCTTTTTTTTTGAAGGTATTTTCCCGTACATAGCATGATATAGATAGTCATTTATGCACTTTGATTTATCTTAACAAAACTTGATAAAAGATTACATTATATTTGAAATAGAATATCAGTGTTCCAGACTGGCCATACCATTCCATGGAGTTTCAGAGATGCTTGTGTTTTTCTTTGGCTGACCAAATGCTGTTTTCAATCAAGCAATGATTAGCTATTTCGTGAAGTTGCCAACAAGTTTGATTAAATTTTGATGCACATTAATCTTTGGATGCATCAGTGCAGTGTGGCTTTAAAGAATTATGATTTCCATAAATGTGGGTAATTTTTACCCACTCACCCCACCCCACCCTAACCCTGCCCCATCATAACCCCACCCAGCATAAGATACCATGCCCGACATGGGGCAGAGGGTACTCCCTAATAGTCCCATAATTTAACAAACTACTTCCCTCTGTACAGAAGTACACCCCCACCCCCTCAAAAACCTCTATGGATACGTCATGCCCCATACCGTGCACTAAATGAAGCCTAACCCCGCCCCATTCTCTTAAAAAAAAACAATAAAAAAAACATTCGTTGATGCACAGCCAAACTACTTATGCTTTGTGAAATTCTGAAAATGCTTTATTGGTAAATCTCAGCAAAACTGGCCTATGCTTGGAGATTCATGAAATACATCTGTATCCACCTGTTGTATTTTATTTATTTTTTGTATCAGACAACACACCTTGTGTTCTTTTCAATTTACTTTCTGGTGTTGGGACTACTCAAAATTTAAGTTAGGAAAGTGTGCCCTTAACTGATAACCAAAAGCATGTCATTAGCTGAACCATTGCCAACTTCAAACGAAATGATACCCTTTTAAAGTAACTATTTATTGAAGGATTTTTGTTGTTTTCGTTCTGAAGTTTATCAATCACGGTTTTGTTTCTGACGATTTTCTAAGTATGGACTTTAGACCAAGAACGTTGCCTTAAATAATACACATTCACCTTTTACGATAAGTTTACCAAAACTTGTTTCGCTTGTTTGTCCTTCCAACACAATAACAAGACGACCCTTGTACCCGAACAGCCCAGCTCTGGCATTGTTAAACAAAAACGAGTCCTAGCCATATCTCGCTTTTTGGGGGTGATTTTTTTTCACTTCCTGCCTGATTTAAACCGTCCTTTAGAAGTTCATATTTTGTCATGCAAAACTACGGCGATGTTCCATGGAGCTATTCGCCAATCACGAACAGCAAAAGTCAAAATGGCGCGGAAACTCCAGCTGAAGTCGTCAGCAGGAAAAACGCCACCTGGGGCACGGTGTGCAACAGAGCCAATTATTATGATTACCGAACTTTGCTCCGCCGGTGGAGGTGAGTGGCGGCTCGTGCATTAATAATATTGGTATAAACAACAATATTGTTGTGGTGGCCGATCAGAGTGCGCGCGAAGAAGAAAACAAATACTTCTTAGTTGGTTTAATAACTGCAGTGAAATATTGTACTTGAATTGATCATAATATTTCTGTGTTTTGTGTAAGATTTTCTCTCATCATTTTTTATTTACACTTTGAGAAGGATTCTGCTAGGCAGTAGAGTGGGGCATTAGTATATTTTTCATTTATACCACCAGGGCCCAATTTCATAGAGCTGCTTAAGCACAAAAGTAGCTAAGCACAGCAAAATTATGCTTACCAGAATAAGGTTACCAACCAAGCTTCCATGTCACATGTACAATTTGTGACTGGTATCCTGCTCATTTCTGCTTAGCAGACAATTATTAAGCAATATTTTCTGCTTAAGCTGCTCTATGAAATTGGGCCCAGGTCGAAATGGCTCGAAAGTATGAAAGCCCATGACGCCAGCAAAAAAACAAAAAACAGAAACAAATAAAAACAATGGAATTAACGGCTTTGATTCCTTTATTACGAACTCAAAATATGTTATTATTACGGATGCGCAATTCCTTATTACGGATTCACCATTGCTAATTCGTATTTGCGGATTCAGTTACGGACTCCCCGGCACAATCCGTTGTTACGGATTCAGAGTACGTCATTATACGGATTCACAATTCCTTATTACGGATTCACAATTCCTTATTACGGATTCACAATTGCGAATCCGTAAAACTGATTATATGAATCCGTATTAATGGATTGTAGGACGGATTGAAAATTATAAGTTATTGATTATAGTTGTTTGTTATTTCGCCTACCATTTGTTGTTTTGTGTGGGTTTTGTTTATTAGAGCCTGACTCAAAAATGCACAAGATTGAGATAACAATCGCTGTAGAAAATAGACCGCGAAGTAAAATAAACAACTTCCTAAAACCAACAGGGGTTCAGTCTGCCTATCAAATTATATATATATTTTTAAATGGGGCAAGCATTAAGCACAGGAAATCTAAAAACATCAACTGTTTAAACAGGATTGCCGAGCTAATTGGCTCATCCATTATGTCATTAAAATGTAGTTGCCTTGAAGCCGCAACACATAACACAAAATCTCACAAGAACTCCACTAGTTCCCGATCAAATTGCGTATCGCGTAAAAGTTTGTAATCTTGCATGCTCACTTTCAAAGCTCTTCATGGCCTATCTCCTGACCATATATAACTGATCCTGCATAGATACATCCTTGTCCGTCCTCCTCGTAGTAGTCTACTGGCCAATGCCCTACTGACTCAATCTTATACTAAATTCTATGGTCAAAGAGCCTTCAACTTCATTGCACCTTCGTTATGGAACGACTTGCCTCTTCATGTTCGCCAAGCTCAACTCGATCTTCTGATTTTCAAGGGACTTTTACTCGACTCCTTTGTTTGAATCTATTTTATTGTAACAAATTGCTTTACGTGTTTCATTCATTGTTTTATGTTTTGTGTAGTTGCGCATAGAGGCTCCATAGAGGCTCCTGCATTATCAAATCAATGTGACCAATAAATAAATAAATAAAATAAATAAATAAATAAATAAATAAATAAATAAATAAATTATGCGCTATTTAAAGGTCTCGTATTAAAGTGTTTGGCTTGTGTTGGAGTTTAATGCGCTTACGATCGAGTTTAGACAAAAGACCCAGCACTGGCTGCTACCCCCCCCCCCTTTGCAAGTCAGCCATACCACTGTTAGCCGGGCCTCCGGAAAGAATGCATACCAGTTATACCTGACCTCGAAGACGATGGGGATCTGCTGATGGAGAGGGGTTAGGGCTGAGCCTGGGGCCCGATGGGTATGCCTGTATGGGGTTAACGTTACCTGTGTGACTGATATAGGTTTAGAGATACCCAAGTGGGCTTAAGTTGTGAAGCCCCTGCCACACCCACGGAAACCTCACTTTACTTTCGCTTGCCTTCTCTGTGACTATTGTTTAACCCCCGTCTCGACGCCCCCCCCCCCCCCCCCCCCCCCCCCCCACCGATCTGCCTTGTTAAACGGGGCGTGATTGCACCTGCGGACAACTTGTCAGATCTGATAAATTGCAAACCTTTGGTCCTATGTTTTTGTAAAATGCATGCATACACTTTTTGAGGTTTGGATGTTTGAACTCCTTGCTAGTTGTCAACGGCCCCTCCTCCAGGGGAATGATAATTTGCTATACTTTATGATAAGACGAAATCATCAACCCGCCCCTCATACATTGTACACGCGTTTTGTGGATGTCATTGGGACATGCCCATCCGCGTTTACCACACACAATTTATTAAGTCCTTCCAGTGTTTACCTTGAAATCGTTTTATAAATAATTGCTTTTTATTAAAAATGATTTCTTATGGTAAAGAACACTTTTGGGTGTAATTGTAAACGTAATGATCCTTTTCAACACTTAACTTTGTCTTTAAAAAGCGTCAGTTTACAGACAAAATTATGATATTTTGGGTTAAAATGTATTACATTCAGAAGTAAGGTGACTGTAACAAGTTTATGTCGGCAACTAGGAAGAAGGGACATACAATGCGATTTTGTGTGTCACATAAACTCCCTGGTGTCCATGATATAAACGTAGCGACCAATGGGCTCGGGGTACCGGCGAGACACATGATTCGCCATTTTATTATTTTTCTATGCGTTGTGTGTGTGTCTGTGCGTCTGGATTAGATCGTGTGTGTGGTGAAGAAGTCGGCTAAATCTTTCCCGAGTTTCAAACCATCTGAAACACCATTGAGAGTAGAATCTGCCTTGAAGTAAACACATAATACCATGGCGTCCTGCCATTCTGGAGAATCAGCCATTGGGTGAGTAGACGGTGAATTTCCCTTGTTGGGAATTCGGCGAGTTTGACGGGGAAAGTTACAATACCACAGTGCCTGAGGAGAGTGTGTCTGTTCTAACCAACGTGCGTGTATTTGATACGTACGTCACCGTGCGTGAATACATACACAGTTGAGTGAGTTATTGTAAACGTAAACGCCGATCATGGCAAACTCTGAAGGTAAATCCTCCAACACACATAGAGACATGAAGGAGGAGTCTTCACATTCACTGGTCATCCCTTCTGCAGCTCATAAATGCGATCCAGAGGACGATCTTGAGCTGCAAATGTTAAACGCCCAAATTGAATCAGGTGGTAAGATTCTGACAAATGCCAACATGAAGAAGAAAAGTTTCTTCCAAATCACCAGCGTGACTGAAAATGTAAACGATGAGAACGATAGCATGGACGAGCTCGATGAAAGTCGAGCTGAGGACTTGTCATCTGCCGACCTCTCGAATATGTCCAAACTGAGTGTACAAACGGACATTGAACAATCAGATGCAGATGACCCGGCAAACTCCGGAGGGGTGTGCCTGAACCCAAATTATGCTGCAACAAACCCCAACTCCGAGGCCAACGGGAACGGCCCCTCGAGGTTTAAATTGGTGAAAGTTGCCCGAATAGAACCCATCAAACGGGGCCGATGGACATGTAAAGATTTTCTGACTGAGCCGCAGCCTGTTGCGGAATGCTCAGCCCCAAAAGCCGAACAAATGAAAGACAATGTTTCTGGCAGCTCAAGCGCTGCAAGCTCTGTGCACTTTGTACCCGGGGAGAACCCCCCCACAGATAACCCACTTGGGGAGCTAAGTTCCGCCCCTCAGCAACCAGCGCCACCGTCCAATGAAAAGGCAAAGGATGCAAAAAAAGTGAACAGTGATAAGCGAGATTCCTCCGTATCATTGACAAGGGAGAGGACCGGTAGCAAAAGTGCATTGAGTAAAGAGATCCTATTAAGGAAAGAATCCAGTGCAATGAGTGATCTACCGTCTCTCAAAGACTCATTAAACGTTGACACTGACAACCAATCGGAAAGCGATGATAGGTGAGTATAGAGTAAACCACTAAAACTGAAGCTACTTTTTTGCAAAACCTCTTAATCACACCCTAATCCCTCCCCCCCCCCCATTCAATGTTGAGTTGAAACACAAAACTGCTTATTGCTGGCATGCAGTATCCCAAGCTATTCCAAAATACTCAATATTGAAAATAGGTGGGGGAGGGGAAGGGGCCTGGTAATTACATTACCTCTTCCTGACTTGTCAAGTTGTGTTATAATAATGTACCTCTTAAACATAAGTGAGACTAAAGTTGGAACGGTAATCAAGTTCAGGTCCCATTTTCATCCATGAAGCAGTTTAGCGGAAAATTTTGCTCAGCAAATCTTGCTTAGCAGAAAATTTTGCTTAGCAAGTCTTGCTTAGCAGAAACAGGTTACCAGCCAATGTACCATGTAATGGATATTGTTTGGGACTAGTTCCCTGTTAATTATTGCTTAGCATAAAAATTTGCTAAGCACCATTTTCTGCTTTTTTAAAACAAGTTTCGAAATTTGGCCAAGGTGTCAACCGTAGTTTGCATACAATCATAACTTTGATGTAATTATCTTCCAATGTAAACAAATCGAAAGAGTAAACATGAACTCTGTTATAAACTTGCTTAATTATTTTACTCTTTTTTTAAATTTTGAAGTTGGCTTTTCTGTGAAATTCATCTCTAGTAATAGGTAATTTGGATTTATAATTTTGTGACCCAAAACAATCTTTCCGAAGGAGCAATATAGAATACAGGCACTTTCCATGTACATTTAGTTAGTGGAATATAGTTACTAAGATAATCCCCTACGTCCACTAATCTTTTTATGGCTTTGAAGTGGCCAGTGGCCCAGCATTCTAAAACGGCGTTTTGTGGGCCTGTCTTAACAACATCCAGTCTGGGACAGGCTCAATTTAGGTTAGTTTCTCAAATACGGGAGTGATTTGGCATTCCAATCTTCATCGTGCAGTATGCCAGAGACGACCTTGAGCATGGCCCTTGAGCATGGTGCAGCAGACACTTTCTAATAAGTATCATCCGTCAAAACCCGTATTATTTCGAGTTTTGAATTACTTTCTTATTTTTCAATGGGAAATTGGTAGGGGACAAACATTCTCACGAGCGATATTAGGGATTGCAAACATTTCCTTCAGTCTTCACGACTCTGTTAGTTTGGTTGCTGTCTATAACTTCACAATCATGTAAAGTCTGCTTCCTTCTGAATATTCTCTTGTTAAACTTTTTGTTGAACTACAGTACAATAGTGCACAACAGAGCTTTGCTTTTTAACCACAACTCTGTTAAAAACTAAAATGGTTTTGTCTGGCACTCTGTAATATTGCCAATGTTTTCATTACATTGATGGTTTCCACAGTCTGAATGATCATTTTATGTATGGCAGGAAATTGTTTTAAATCAAATGTGTTTTAAAGTGTTTTTTTTATAGATCTACCGTACTTTAAATACAGTGTAATGGGGGTTTGACATATTCACCTCTGTGCCAGGTTTTGTCCCTCAGCTGCCAGATAATTTAGACTAGACAATTAAAGTGTTCTCTTTAGGCCATGATGAGTTTTTGATAAATTCGAAAGAAAACTTTCTTAAAAGTGTGGCTGTGTGGAGGTCATGGAGAGTGCTGGCTGTAGCTCCGAAGAGACAATTTAACATCAAAGTCAGACTTTTGTCGTACCTTGGGTTTCCACATACATTGCTTTAAATTCAGTGCTCGAATTTGGGGAGTCAATTCACCAGACCGCTGGGCTTGTGTACCTCAAAATGTTTACTGGACAAAAATGGTTTTACAAGACCAGAATTGAATTGAGAGAAGGAAAAAAAACCAAACCATTTGAATGTGTTAATTTGAGCAAGCACTAAGAGAAGATTGATCTCATTTGTATTATGGGCAAGTTCTTCAATACTCAACAGAATTGGAAGTTACTTTTCAGACTGGAAAATCAACGGTTGAACTAAAACACAAGACCACCGGACTTGTCAAGTCCCGAGTTTATTGGCCAAATGCTAAAACCACTGGCCTCAGGCCTGTGGTTCAGCTTAAATTTCGCGCCCTGCTTTAATATGTGAAGGAAGCAAGATTTATATGATTGTGCACTTTCATTTGGCCTGATATTCAGTGTGCACAAGACTTCCATAATTTTGATTGATGCCATTTTGTCATGTTTGTTCAAAACTCAAAGGAAATATCTCTCCATGAGTTATGGTGGTTCTGGAAAGATTCAGTCAAGTAACAACTCTCTGAGTTGAAGACTGTCTGAGGGCCTTGTTATGGAAGACCTTTTGATGGAAGACCTTGTGAAGAAATGAACCAACTTGTTTTGCATGCCTTTGATAGTGATACCCATTGTTGAAAAAAAATCCAAAATACTTATTGCCTGCTGTGACAAGTACACCTTCATGACAATTGGGAGGGGAGAATCAATTCAATTACATATGGCACTGTTGAAAGCTGTTTTCAAATCTTGACAATCTACATGTTGCACAGTTTGAGGATGAGAATTTTCAGACGTTTATCCCAACTTTGTTTTTCAAGTCTGTCTGGTAAAACAAACAAAAAATGCTGTATTTTTCTCCAAATAAAATAAGTCATCTTCTCCGATGGACTTCTCTAGCACTAAACTATGGATACTGTTCCCAGAAGCTCCTTTGAATTTATAAGTTACTCCAGGGGTTGTCAAAAGGTGGAATTGTCATCATTTCAATGTACCTCTTAAAATCTGGATCCCAGTTTCAGACTATTTTTTTGACAGCATTGACTCTCACCCCATCCTGGTTTGCTATAAAGTATAAGTCAACCTGTTGCTTTTAACTTCCTGTTTTGGCGAGTGTTATCTGTTGAGGTGTCAGAAGTCAAACGTATTACTCTTGTGTGATAGGTACTTAAAATAGGGGCCTGCAGACTGCAGTGCCAAATGCTGGATAGAACACCCAGTCACCCGAGGACCAGGAGAAAAGTCTCTTCAATTGATCTAGCTGGGTGGGGATTATTTTGTTGGAAAGCATCATTTGATATGAAATGGATTTGTGAAAAACCTGTGTTGGACTAGTGCAACACCAAGCTTAGTGCTAATCTTGCTGGCTAGGATAATGCAAACCCAAACTGTCAAGCAAAATGTGACAAGGAGTTATTGGTACAGAGTCTAAGGCCATGTTCAGACAGCGTACCTTTAACCTTGCGAGCAGCAGGCAGGGGGCGGTCGTAAAAATAAAACTACCTTGCGTTCAGACAGCTCGAAGTTAAACCCGATACGGTTTATCTTCGGTTTTAAGAGGTTAAATAGCACTATGACCCAACACGACAACATCCGGTTTATTCACAAGAACACGCGCACGGCCCTTTTGAGGCGTACATAAGGCATATTTACTTAGCGACCTTACGCAGGTCAGCGGTCATCTGTTGTGAGTTAAACATGTTAAACCGGATGTTGTCGTTTTTATCTGTCCAGACACCGTACTAAAAGATAAACCCGAAGTGGTTTAGCGTTAAACCACCCTCGCCGACCGATTTAACTCAGTCGAGTTCAACCCGATTCGGTTAAGTTTTAAGAGCATTCAGACACACAAAGTTATACCTGAAAGAGTTAAAACTGCCTTTAAACCGACTTTAGTACTGCGTCTGAACAACCTCTAAGTTAATGTAATGGTTTAAAGGCCTGGAATTACAAGGAGACCACTCAGACCATGGCCTCCGTTGCCCCTGGCCTTGGCCTTGGTGCTCCTTCAAATGTCTCCCAAAGACTTTAAGATTTTCCACTGGAAGTGCCCTTTGCAAAATGAAAATGGCTTTCTCAAAAATATAAACCCAGGCTTAGGTTTGGAGTTTCTGAATTGTGTAGTACTGGATTTGACCCCACATGTTGGAACTAAGGATTATTTTGTAGCATCCTTCCTCTAGTTTGATTAAGTCGATCTCCATATGGGCGATTCCTCACTGATTCACTTTACATTATAATCACAGGAATCATGTTTACGAATGATAGTCTCGACTTGTTAACTGATTTCAACATTATATCAAGGCACTGGACGCATTCAGAAATGCTGATTACTGCTAACACGGTCTGTAATCAAAGTACATCACATATCACTGTGGAAATGCCCATGATGCATTGCACACGTGTGGTCCCTCAATGCTTAGCTCAGTCCCAGCGCCTCACCCAAAGGCATTAGGATGGGCTGACGTAGTACATTATACACATTATGCACATTGGACCATTCCCTCTGACCTAAATAAACCAGGTCATGCCGGTCACCTCTTCCTGTTTACGAAGGATTCAACCATCAATAATAATGTGCTCTGTATTGTGCATATCATTCTTCGTATTGTACTACAATAGGGCTCTATCGCAATATTATTCTTACTTTGGTTCAAAAAGATCGTTTGCATTATCCATGGCGCTTCTATGCTTGATCATGTTGTGTGTGTGGATACTTGTTGTGATTATGCACATTGCGCCGACTGCAGTACAACCGTTCCTATCATGCATCACCACATCCTGAACAAGAATTTGTATGAACTTATGTAAAAGTTCATCAGCCCATCCTAGCGGTCTTGGACAAAATCGGTGGGGCCGAGTGAACGTCGAAACCCACACCTGTGCACACCAAGTGGTTGGGGGAAACTGTAGAGGGAGCTCTGTAATTGCGAATCACCCATATTCTGCAAATTTCTTCTGCTTTTCACTGTATCAGTGCTTGACCGCATGGTTTGAAGCCCAAAATGTCTACTGGACCAGAAGTTATTCTCACAATTCAACCAGAATCATAATGAGATTGAGAAAATCCGTAGACAGATTTCAACGTGTAAACTTTTTTGATTAGAACTAATTAAACACAAGGAGACTATCTTACTTACACCAAGAAAGTACATGATACACAGTGTACATCATATGAGTTTGACTGCAAATGACATTTAAAAGTTAAAAAAACGGATGCAACTCATGGCAAAAAAATTTATGATTCAACTGAAAAACACAAGACCACCTGAGTTTTACTGGCCCAACTCTAAAATAACTGGCCTCAGGCCTGTGGTCCAGGGTAAATTTCGAGCCCTGATTACTGGTCAGGTACTCTAGCTCAAACAAGAAATTAAAACAGGATGGATTGTTTTATGGGATACTGTCCAATTTTAATGTAAATAAATGGACTGTCCACTGTTTGCGTATGTTCAGGTCAAAATTATAATCTTTTGTGTCACCTTTGGATTTACAATGTAAACATTCCCAGGTGAAATGCCTGAACTGGAATCAACTGGTGTTGAGATTGGTTGAGGCTGGCAAATCATTAATCAATGATTGATTGACAAATGTTTGGCAAGTACTTGAGTACACAATGTTTTTGTCAGCAAACAATGTGCATGCACATGTACAGGGCTCGCATTTGGCTTGTAACTCGAAATGTTTACCAGGCCAGAATTCATTCTGCAAGTTAAGAATCGAAATGAGAAAGAACTTTCTTCAAAGTTTAACATGAAGATTAGGGGAAAGTATACTATGGTACTCAAGTCAAAATAGAGAGATTTTTGAGAATCAATCACACTCAAAGTCAACATTTGAACATCATTTCTTTAAATTAAAGATATTACACAGTGAGGTAGGCCTATTATTCAATTAAAGAATTACAAGACATTTGAACTTGTTAAGTCTTGAGCTTATTGGCCCAGTGCTAAAATCACTGGCCTTGGGCCTGTGGTCCAGTGTAAAACTTGAGCCCTGTCTGTACTACTTGGCCCAGGCACATGTAATTTTGTCCACCAATTTTAGCGTAGCAAAATGTTTAGACTGAGCACGTTTTGTGCACACTGAATGCTACTTAATTGAGTAGCAACTGCTGGTTTTTGAGTTGGCAAACTGATACATTTTGTGCAGCATTTTGCATTGCTGTAGGGGCATACAAGGGAAATAGTTCACAGTGTAGGCCTACGGTGTACAGTACATGTACACCGACACGTGTATGTATGGCACCCAGGCTGTGGGTACATATTCTACCCTTTACACTGTTCGAAAAAAAATGGACAGTTACACAGACATGACAGACATCACAGTTTTCTGGCTGTTTTTTTTATAGGTATTCCTTTTTCTTTGTAAAAGTGAAAAATCTCGGTTTTTTACCAGTCTTATCTTTAGGGAATTTTGGTGATAGCGTTGTCAATTGCAGGCCTTACAAAAATTTTAGGGCAAAGCCACATTGGTGTTTGCTTAATTATGGATGGCACCAAGGCCAAAAGTGTGCAAAAAGATAAGGCACGAAGGCCATTAAATTATGAGAGTTGTAAACCAAAATACACAACTGTAGAACCAATGTTGGAACATGGTGCTTGACTTTGTTTGATTTTCTGATTTTCTTTTTCTGATTCATAAAAAAAGTATGGTAGCAGTTACATGTAAATGTATTCAACTGCATCTCTGGCTGCATTGAGGGCAGCATGCAAGCGGACACCACAGAAATTTTAAAAAGTTGCCTGCAGACAATTTTGGAGAATCAAATGTTTTTGACAAACTATTATTGATTTTAGGTGGCATTTCAGACGAAATAATTTCTGCAGCATGCTTACCACCCTCACCATCTTTAAAACAAGTAGGCCTTCAGATAAAGAAAAAAAATCAAAATTCCTTTTTGGGGTCATTGAGCAAGGCACTAAACCATAACTGCTTCGTAAAAAGTTGGGAAGGTACATGTAGTGGGTTCTGCTCTACATCAGCCAGGCTCCTATTGGATGATACCCATGCTTACATCCTGTGAAAGGGGGTAACCCTGTTTCAGTCCCAGGAGTACATGAATATGCAAATTGTTTAAAGGTCAAGCAATTCTAGGTCACCTCCCTTGTGCCCCAAACCCCCAACAGAAATATTTAAAATAAACAGTCTCTGGATTAGTAATTTATCTGATGTTGAAACCCGAGTCACACAATATCATTGTTGAGTAAAAGTTCATTTGAATCGACGTGCGGGTTGAAGATTGTGTGGGTTCAAATCGAATTCCAAAGTTCATCTGTTTGTATTTTAAAGTGGCATCTTCATTTAGTATTTTTTTTTAAGTATATATATATTCTCTGGACTTGGTAAATTAATCATGCCTGAATCATTTTTTTTGTATGGCAAGGCAGACTTTGCTACAAGGTATAAAGAGGTGTTAGGGAAAAATTAGTTTATACATGTACTTAACTAATTAACTAATTACACAGAGACCAATTTTTCACCCCAAGACATGCAAGAAAATACCATTATTAAAGATCTGAAGATTGTATTAATTACAAAAATGTATGTTTGATAACGATCGTTCAAGGTCGCCTTTTATTATTTTGGAGTTGTTGACAAACAAACTCATGGATACACAAGTTCTCTTTTGTGATATGGTCGAGCTTTTACAATTTTGCTCGGGACTTGGACACTTTCTGTTACTGGTTCTCACAGCTGCCCCTGCAGAGTGCAGGCATACATGTAGCTCATTATTTTCATGTGAATTTGGTGATTTGGCTGAGTGCTGGGTTTTTCCTGTCTTAAATTATAAATCTGGCAGTAAAATAAATCATGGGAGACAGCCAACATCAATACCATTCATCATTTTTCTTTGTTTGCGTCGTTTTTACCTCTTTCACTTTGGGAACACTCCCTACCCCCTTGCAAGCGGCCTATGCCTCAACAAAAACTGAATAGATCAGTAGTGTGACGTCACAGTGCTGTTTTGTTTCCTAGGGGCTTAAGGGCTTTTTGTGAAACTCAGTATTTTTCCCAGTGTGGCGCACTGATCAAAATGTGTTGTTTGTTTTACATTATGAAACCCATTTTTATTGAGTTTTACTTATTATATTTCATCATTACATTGTTTATCTTTGTATGCAAAAAGAAATAACAAAGTTAATTTTGTTCAAGTTGACCTTTAAGCTCATACATGTAATATGGATACAGCTCTCTTTCCTTTTGCCCGTCTGCAGAATTTCTTACAACAGCCTCCTACCCTGCCTTGTTACAAGTACAGTCTTTTCATGCTTAATCCCCTGCAGTGCAAATCTAATGCCAGCATATCACTCTGCATTACATGCACTGCTGTGGTTTCCTTTTTTCTAGAATTAAAATACCCAGGCCTGATGTTTGGTTCTCATTAGGGCAAGGTAGTTTTTCCTCAGTTAAAGAGAGAGTGTACATGTACCTTTGGTAATTACTCCAAAAATTAGCGACCATGAAAACTTGCTCGGTAAAGAGCACTGGAGAGCTGTTAATATTATCAAACATTGTTAAAAATGACCCCCTTTGAAGTAATGTAGTTTCAAAAAAAGAGGTGATTTTTCACCCCAAATTTGAGTCTGAGAAAGGCTTCAGGCACGAAGCCTTTCTCAGGCATCTCAAAGCACCAGAACCTTCCTCAGGCATCTGAAAGCACACAATTATTGTATACAACGAGGGTGTTTTTGCCTTCATTATTTTCTTGCAACTTTGTTGACCACTTTAGCCCAAATTGTCACAGGTTTGTTGTTTATGCACGTGTTGGGATGCAACGAGTGACAATACTGGTCTATGACAATTACAAAAAGTATACCCTGCCTTAAAAGGGTATTAAATATCAGGGAATGGTTTTGTCAAACAATTTCCCTAGAACATTTTTTGTACACACTAAATGCTAATAATGAGTAGCAAACAAAAAGTAGCATTTTGGTACATTTTGTGTAGCATTTTTCTATGCTATGCATGGGAAAATGTTCACTGAATTTATGACAGACTTAAATCTCTACCATGTCTACTGAAGATTACTTCAAAAGGGCACCAAGGCAACGACCAGGGCAGTTGCCTCCGTATCAGGCCTAAGTTGCCTCGTAGACCCAACCTCTAGGCCCCCTTTTGGGCTTTATCAGGCCTTGATTCTATACTTACAGAAGGGCAACGGTTAATGTTCTGCCCTAAATTTGAAAGTCTTTGGCCAAGACCAAGGAAGGCCAAGACTTGGTGAATATGATGGTCTCAAAAATATACATGTATAAATAAATGCCTGTGAATGGAAACTTTAAAAAAAAAAGAGTAATATTATGATGTAATACTTTTTTCCCAGAATAGAAGAGGAATTAATATGGAGCAATGAACAGTTTTAGGACCATCCGATACTAGAAACAATGTACACTGTACAGACCAGGCTTATGCAGCGAGAATATTCATGTATGTAGGGGACATGGACAAAATTGCATTTTCATGCTTTCTCCAGTCATTTGCTATGGCGCCCTCTTTTGGCAAGTTTCTGCCATTGACAGTTAATACATGTACAACCAATACTAACAATACTTAGCATGTGATTCTGAGCAAGATGCATTGCACTACATAAAACATGTGTGCTTGCTGCACTGTTACAGGATTGTACTACATAATGACAACCGTGCACATTCATTGGCCAATAGCTTTCATCCATGCATTTCTGCTGAGGGTATTAAATCACTGCAAAGCTTGCAGGGTGTATATTTATTTATTATGCATTAAAAAATATTTAAAGCAAATTAATGTAATCTACAATGCTTTTGACCAATTTCATAAAGCCATATCATTTGTTAAGTTGTCGTACACAAAAACTAATTCCCAACGATTGTTCTTTTTATGTCTTTCTTTGTCTTCCTTGTTTTATAAGAAAGGGTTAAGATTTAATACTACCAGCTTGTTTTACCGTCTTTAGAGTCACTTGATACAAGTCACCCCAGGTTATCACAGGGCTCGGAATTTACACCAGACAATTTTTACAGACAACTTTGAGGCCACTATTTGCACTGCACGCAAATGAAACACTTTGGTAGATCTAAGAAGACATTTTTCTTAGAGAGTCATACCGTTCCTAGGATAATTATTCAGAAATTAGAATTTGAAAGACTTCTTCGTTGAGATTGCCTGGAACTGGTTGCCTGTAAATTTGCCTTGATCATAATTTACATTTTTCAATCGTGCAATATTTCGACACCGTTGACCAGATTGGTTTGAATACACACTCAGCATTCCCCCCAAAGGAAAGTTGAACCCTAACCACTTGTACAGTAACACATCAAACTGAAAACAGCAACTTTTCTTTAACTTGATTCAGCATTTGCAGATATACATGTAAAAAAAACAACTTCAAAGTTACTACAAAATAAGTCACTTGACTAAAAGTACATTTTTCCCCAAGTATCCAGTGAAATTGTTTTGTCAGGTATTATTTTAGTTTCCCCCTAAAAAGTGATTTTGTATCATTTTAAAGTGATGATCGGCCGACCACCATTAGAACATTTGCATTTTGATACAAGGTCTGTCTGACAACTTAAAATAGTCACGGATGCACAAATATCAACAGATCTTTGGAACCATACATAATTTCATATGAAATCCTTTCCCACAAATCCATATTTTCTCAAAAAAATACAATAATAACCAATGATGTCATTGCCCATTACAGGGAAGGTATATACCTTTCGGTAATTACTCCAGAAACTAATGACCATAAAAACTTACATATGTACGTGGTAAGACGCACTGTAGCTGTTGATAATTCATAATATTTTGAGAAGCAATTCTCTTCTAAGGAATGTTGTATTAGAGAAAGGGATTCAGAAATATTTCAATCTGAAACGATTCTCAGATTGTGTCCAATTAGGGATTACTCTTCGTGCGTGGACATAACCGCTCCAGATTTTTGGCAATTCGTAAAAAATGCTACAAATTTTTAGTCCATGAAAATGTAACAAGGCAAACCCTTACACTTTGTGCTTTGTAACTAAATATATTGATGTGCCACTTTGCCAAGATCTGAGACACTTGCGGGCGCTTAAAATAGAACTGCAGGAATTCCTGCATCTCTTGTTTCATTCCAACATTGAAGTAGTGTGACGTGTTAATAAGCACGAAGATCATGTGACATACAGACAGGATAAACAGTGTTTTTTGTTGCCAACCAAAATATTTTTGAGCTGCCACTGCCAGGATGTTCTAAGGCTTTCCTGTTGATGGGAGGCATCAGAAAAATCATTCTTTTGGGTTAGATTTGATTGGATGTTTGTTTGAATTTAACTTGATGTCTTTTTCTTGCTAGCTGTACATGTATGTTCATGGGGCAAACAACAGCAATTCAATACCCGATGACGTCATCAAATTTGTGCCGTCTTCATACTGATGTTCAATTTCCTGATGACTTTTGAGGCTCAATTCAGTTTCAGTGTGTGATGCTGTAGAGAAGAGCAAGAGTTGAAGAAGTAGCAGAAGAAGGGAAAACCAGAACAAAAACAAGAGGTGTTTGTGCTCATATTGTACAAACAAATGTAGAACCGTGTTCAGGTATACACAGTATTGTACATTGTACACAATATCAAAAAAGCACATACGGTGCACAGGAACATTGTCTGCCATTTTCTTTAAGGCTATTCCTTTTCTAAACAACATTTGTTTCAAAAATAACATTTGAATGTTATTTCTTGTGCTCATATTGCACAAACAAATGCAGAACTGTGTTCAGGTATACACAGTACTGTTCATCTACACAATATCAAACTGCATTGTACAGGAACATTGTCTGCTGGTTTTTTTTTTAAGGCTAGTCCTTTTGTAAATAAAATTTGTTTCAAAAACAAAATTTGAACAATATAATTTTTTTAAACAAAATAAATGTGTTAAACTTTTGTATCAAAACCTTTGAAAGGTTCATAATCTTTAAAACCATGACTTTTTATCCCATGCTTTGCATTGTCCCATGGCCCCAAATTCCCCCCTTGAAATTTTCTCTCCCACCTGACTCTTTATTCAGCTTCTGTAATGAGCCAGGTGGCACGGCATCGAATTTTGTAAAAAGACGCAGCGTCTGTGAATGTTAAGAAGGAGAAGCACTTCTAAGAAGTCGTTTGGCTGTGGGCCAGACATGGGGGAAGTCGCTCACTCTCCGACATTACATTTTGTACTGACTGTAAATTTAAGTATTGCTTGTGACTGCCACATGGCCAAATTTGGGATTCTTTCTATTTTTATTGTTACACGTTTTTCTTTTTAAGGAGACATTTTTTTTTTACAGTATCCAGTCCTTTATTTTAAGAATATGCAAGGAGAGCTATAAACTGCACTCCTTATATTATTGAGATAATGTTCACTCCTCAGAACTAAACTTCACATATAAGTGTAAAAAGTGAAAGTAAAACATGGTTTCTGCATACTTGTAAATTAGGTACAATTATACGATGTACCTCCTACAATTCAGTTTGCAGGATTGGATTGTCAGATTGGTATTTTTGTTACAAGGTCAAAGCAAAGAAACACCACCCTTTTTCATGTTTTTGGTAATTTCCTGTTGTGAACAAAAATTAAAATAAATTTCCCCAATTAAAAAAAAATCCACTTACAAAATATTAAATGGGCAGTGTCATCATGTACATGGGAATTATGAACTTTAACCCAGTTATTGCACGTGTGCGCACTGCGCGCACATCACAATATACATAATAATGACGGCGCCCTTTGCGTCTGCGATGCGACGGCCAGAACAATAGTACGCTATTTTCTCGCAATACTCGTACTCTTTAAAAGTGAGTTGGAGAAATCCTTCAATTCAATTCAATTCAATTCAAATAACATTTATTTCTATAACGCAAAACCACAAGTAAGTGCACGGTGTACAGGTGTACATTAATACAGACAAAAATACAAGAAAAAAATAAGTTGAATGCAAAAACCCCAAAAAATATTAATCCACATGGGGCATGTGGGGAAGCGAAATAGAGGCAAATCCCAAAAGCACAGCTTTACTGGGAGGCCTATAGAAAAGACACAACAAACAAACAGACAAAACAGACAACGAGCAGACAAATACATAGTTAAACAAGTGCTAATTTACTAAAGCAGGCGAAGAAAAGCAATAAGAATATAATAATGATCATGAACAAGACTGTGTAGACCAGTAAGTAATAATATAAAACAAATAGTAACAAAAACAATCTTGTGAGGGAAATGTCATGATTGCGTTACGTTGACTCGGGAACTAGGAAAGAAATCATAGTGTCTGCTTTATATTTGTCACACTTGTAAGAGATAGCAAACAAAATTTCCACATCTCTAATTCCAAAAAGTAATTTTATTCCCCAGAGTTCAGTCATCAATCATACATCTTTATGTACCTGAACGAATAGGTACACGAATTGCAGTTTGAAGTAACTCAACTGTGCTCTTAGAAGATGTAAAAAAAAAAAAAGGGAAAGAAGAAAATGCTCGGATCAAAGTTGAGACATTTTCATTTTCACGCCTGATTAGCAGCTTGATCACCCAAGCCCCATGGGAAAAGCACTTTAGAAATGGAATTCGGAAGTACACTGAAAAATGTCTTTTCTTCATGTTTTACAAGCACTGGGTTTTCCAAAATGCTCAATCAGATTGATATTTCAGAATAATTTGTTGTTTTATTTGATGAGCAGATGAACCAAGTTTTGGCAGGAGATGCCTGGTTTGGTTTGGGCATGCA
>CM021541.1:12720502-12731842 GCA_010994315.2 Pisaster ochraceus | reverse complement strand
GTGCAGAAAGCTCTTTCTCATAAAGATTCTGGTCTTGTGAAATAAATTCTGGTCGGGTAAACATTTTGAGCTACAAGCCCTGCGGTCTTGCGAAATTTAATCCTAAATTCGAGCCCTGGGATGGAGAGGTGGTTAGGGAGAGGGTTTGTGCACAGACCCTGAAATCAAAGGCTCCCTTATGTGTACATAGATGTAATTTAATTAATATACCTGTGATATTAATTAAGTCAAAACTTCCCTCATAGCAAATTGCAGAATGGCTGAAGCGTCATAACATGGTGTTCTCCTGATGCAAGCTAGCGTATCGTGGTGAAAGCGATTTGGGGTGATACGTGCGAATCACATGCAAAAAACAAAGTATTTTCTTCGGGGGTGGGAGGGGGTACACATGTACTTCAGATCAAATTTACAAAAAACTTACAGAAACCATTTAAGAATGCCCCTGCAAACTAGCAAACTAGGACTTTTAAAACTGAAGTAAAAAACATTCTGAGGACCTTGTTCCAATTCAGCAGGCTCAGGCTAAACTTCCCAAATTTTGTTCAAGATTGCTCCACAGTTTTGAAAAAACCTAGGGAGGAACCCTTTAACACTTTTTTTTTTAACTGCATCTCAAAATGTCGGATTTTTTTTCCGCCGTTTCCTATTTCTGCATGGCTGAGATCCTGCATGAGCACATCCCGTGCCCCCACTCATAAATTAACATTTGAAATAAGTACATGTATGTCTGCCTCGTGCAACATTAATGTCAAACTGGATGGACTGCGGAGGTGGTTGTTGATGAATGCAAGGCAATTTATGGCAAAGAGAAAGTAATGATTTTGTCTACGTGCACATTATCCGGTCATGCACAGGCCTTGGCCGGTATAGACTGGTCGCAGATTGTCACAGTGTTTAGTGACGTCAACCCCTTCATCGCATCCTTACAAACATTCATATTAAACATGGAAAAGGAAACCCAGAGGGCCTCGTAAGAAAATAAACACCAAGCCTCGGATTTCAGGGCGTTGCCAAAAAACCCAACATTGAGGCCTGAATTAAACTGAAGTACATCCTGCTTTTATGCAAAACTCACCCACCGTCTCTTCTGTTTGTACTCGGTTTTTGGTTTCCCTTAAAAGATTTTGTGATTATATGGCATAGGGAAAGTATTCACTCTAGATTGAGTTTCTTGGCTCTGCAGTCTGTGGCAAATTATGTTTAATTGTTTACTGAAGTGCGATAGTGTTTCATGAAACAGAGTGTCTGTTTTTCATACAAGTTTATATTTGGGGAATGAAAAAAAAAATACTGCTGAGAACTGTAATCAAGATTTATGATTGGTTGTGGATTTCTTTAAATTGTGTCATCCTCCAATGGCATGCATTGAGAGAAATGAATGTCTAAGGAGACCATCGCCATGATTGCCGTTTTTTCCCCCTTTCTCTGTCTGTGTCACTACCCTGCGCCCGCCTCATGGATCTCGGCTCAAGCTCATGCAGACTGAAAGCCCTATAAAATATTCAGCTTGGCTCGAATGATACACGTACAGTGTACAGTACACAAACCCCCTGTGGGCTGTTGGGCCTTCCACATGCTTCTTATGCATAACGACACGTCAGGATCGGAGAACATCGGCGAAGCAGTTGTTCTTCGTCGTCATTAAACTCCATGATCGCGTCGTCGAGACATCCTCACTTGAAGAATAAAGCACCAGAAGATATCCTTCAAAATAAAATTTAAAAAAACCCATCTACTGTTCCTGATGGAAATTTGTTTTCTGATCTGAGGCTTAAGCGACAACAACTGGTTAGGGTTTGGGTTTTTTGGAATTATCTGACGGAGGGGTAGCATTTCTTTATTCTACTGGACTGTGACTTGATTCATTACGCTGAGATCTTCAACACTGCAATGAAACCTCTTCTTGACTTCAGCGGCAAAACTAAGGCTTGCTGCGGGGCGACCGATTTGGATGGGTTGAGTGTATTGGCAACATCTCCAGAGAAGGGTAATCTGCTGACGCCCACGAGCGCCGACCACGCCCTCTTGACTGTTATAATGATTTTACACAGGTAGGGTCTTTGGTGAATTTCAAGGTGGAGAGCACTGTGTTTTATTTGATGCGCTCTTGTCGTTTGTGATTTGCAACTTAGTGCAGTTTTTTTAGTTTCAGCTAGATTAAAAATTTTACTTGCGAGGGGGATGATATTTTAAAGTTAGCACGATGACCGCTGCAAAACAGTTGTTTTTAGTTGTCAGGTAAAACACAGACTTGAAATGATTATTTTGCTTCATAAAGTGATGCAAATTAAAATGAGAAAGATCTCACTAAGACAATGGGATAATCAATGCTTTGTCGCTACAAAATCATTTACAAGTAGTGACTCAGAATTTCCTTTTGTCAACTTGTCTGCTCCGTTCGTAGACGGATGGACGAGAGACATTGCCAGAATTTTTTACTGCAGTTTTACTTCCTTCTTTGTCAAGAAAATCCTTCTGTACATGGTGTATTTATGTACATTTTCCCCCTCTTTTTCTCTTAGGAGGGAGCCCTCCACAAACTGTGTTTTGTTTTAACATTTTCAGGGCAAATTATGACCGGTCTTTCAGATTGGTCAGAAAGGACTTGTAAGAATGTTGATGGATTAGAGGCAGGGTGTACTTTTGGTAAATGTCAAAGACCAGTATCCTCACTTGCTGTGTCCCAACATTATGCATGAAATTACGGACCAGTGAGAATTTGGGCTCAATTGGTCATCGAAGTTGCAAGAAAATAATGAGAAAAAAACCCACCTCCGTTGCATAGAATTGTGTGCTTTCATATGCCTGAGAAAGGCTTAATGTTTGCAGCCTTGCGTAGATTAAATTTTGGGTAAAAATTACCTCTTGCTCTAATAGGCCTACTACATTACTTCAAAGGGGGTCGTTTCTAACAATGTTTTATGATATCAACAACTCTCCAGTGCTCTTTACCAAGGAAGTTTTAATGCTCATTAATTTTTGTGTAATTACTAGAGGCATTCCCTGCCTTTTAAGATGGAGTCATTTGGGTAATGACCCTGACATTTTTTGTTGAACTGCAATTTCTATCCGATAGCTTATTTGTCATGAAGATGGTAGTGGTAGTAAGCATCCTGCGAAATGATTTTGTCTGAAATGCCCCGGTTGATTAGAAATCAATAAAAACATTTGAATCTGAGTTAAACGATTCCTGCATAAATCGTTGCTCATTTTTCTGAGGGTTTTTACCTCTGTGAATGCTGCGGCCAGAGACGTGGTTGGTACCCGCTGTCACCTCCCTAAACGTGGATAGATTGGGCGTTCGTGTGAAAATACCTCTTGCTGTTTTTCTTAACAAGTAGACACTGTATTCAGCTGAAACTTTCACATGTGACTTTTATTGTACATGTATCTCTCTTGATTACATGTATGTTGACAAAAACCAAAGAGAGACCCTTTACAACAAGTGTGTCTTTGAAAAGCGCTTGATCTGCGGACCAATGTTAAGACCAATGAAAATCGATTGTTAATTTCTCGCTTGAAAAAAATTACTGGGGGAAGTTTTTCATTATAATTCATTTATCACTATTCTTTAGTTTTCACCCTCGTCAAAATGCATGCCTGTTTTGTATGGGTAATTTACCATGTCTTTTATAGTACTCTGTTTAAAGATGATAGCATGAGTCCGTGTTTAGAAGCAATTGTTGAAAAATGAGGACTTGACTAGAAAAAACTTTTATCAGCTGACGTTTTTGAACTTTTTAAAAATTGTTGTACATGTGTGTTATTGTTATTATTATTATTATATATTTCTGGTAATGAAACTAAGGATGCCTCATAAGTAAACTTAATCACTGTAGCTCCCAAGCTTAAGGAAACCTGTATACAAGGGTGCTTGCTATGTGAACCAGAAACACTGAGTGTTAACCCATACTCTTCCATGATAAGTGTACTGGGTTCCTTAACATGCTCCACCAACTAAAATGGCTCATGAAGTTAATGTCCAATCTAAAGGACAAAGCAATTACGGTAAAGTATCTTGCTCAATGACACAGGTGCCACAATCAGGACTCGAACCCACACTTTGCAGATCAGAAACACCAGAGCTTGAGTCTGGTGCTCTTAACCGCTTGGCCATGATACATGTACGCCACATTTAAAAAAATAGATACTGAGTAAGGACAAATTTCCATGCATGGCCAAAGTTCTATGAGGATACTGACGAGAATGTAATGTTCAGTCAACTTTCATAGACCTTAAGAAGCTCAGGCATGTTGTTTACTTTTTCGTTTTTTCTCTGCCCAAACTTTGTTAACTGAATTTAAAAGCAAGTAGAGGTCACAACTCAATTCAATGACTTGTATTGAGGTCGCGTTTTCTTCCGATCAGTTTAGAGTTAAAGACCTAGCAAATTTATTTTAAGCCCAATAAAATTGATTGGATACTTTGGTCCCAAGAAGTTGAGATGTGACATCATTGTTCTAGGATTGGTTGACAATAGATAGGTTGCAATGTGACGTAAATCGGCCATCTTTACGGGCAATTTGGAACACACAGTCATGCGTTTTGCACGAGAACAGCGTGCAGCACGCGCACATTTCTCAAAACTCATTGCATGATTGGTTAGTAAACAGCGCGGCTGCATTAATAATTTGAGCGCTTGACGCGCCCGCAAGCCAAAATGCAGTTTTCCCGTAAAGATGGCGTCTAATGGGAACTATCTATAGGTGTTTGAAACGTTTTGTGATAATTCATTACAGACCTGTAGTGTAAACGGCTATCTTGGGCAATTTTACAGATAGGCTCGGGCAAATGCAATGAGAGGTTTTTTTGGGGTTTTTTTTCGAAGAAAATATAACTATAAGGGTTCTCCATTAAAAGGTCAAAGACTTGAGATTGTATTATCTGTGACATTCTTATTAATGAAGAAATCATTGGGAGTTGTGACAACATTGTTTGCAATAAGTTTTAACTTTTTGTCAAAGCAATAGTTAGCAACTCTATCTGTGCCTTAAATTCTGGGTTGCAAATTTTTTGACGATTCCACTTTCCAACTCTTTCATCTATAGGGTTTGTTATTTGGGCCAAATTTGCACTTAACCCATATGACGATAATCCCAATTGCTCTTTCCAAGATATGTATATAACAATTGACCCTCTCAATATTGTCCTGGGTCAGAGCATAATCAAAGTACAATCACAGTAGAATTATTCTTCAAATATTCAACCCAGCTCTTTTTCATCAAAACCTATTTACATAATAATGCACTCCCGGTAACCGAGCACATTATGGGGTCATGGAGCAGTCATGGACAGTCAATAAAGGCAATGTGGAAATTTCCACTGCTGCAGTGAACATAAAGCCTGTACCATTCACTCAAATGGGGGTGGTTTCCTTGCAGATGGACTCTGAAAGCATCACCAGGTTTTCTGACTTAGGTAATCTATTCAAATGATTAATTCTAAAGTATTAAATATACTTTTATGACAACTACTACATGTACCCTCAAGGTTTACATTTAATATATTAAAATCTTATGTCAGTAAGATGGAAATATTTATACAATAATAAGCAATAAATTATCCCTCACTCTTCCTGAATAAATTCACCCCTCCCCAACCATGAACATGTGGTAGATCAGGGAATTCCCTCCATATACCATGCATTGGAAGGCATCATTTCCAGTAATTTCTACCAGTACAGTAGGCAGTATTTTGATGCTTTTTGAACCATACTAGGAGTGGAAAGGCACATGTTAACACCCTTGTTTACAACAACCTCATAAATTATCCACAAATGTATTGACTTGACTTTGGAACACTTGTATATGCTGTAACTGTAGCGTTAGATGCTGTTTATTTGATCTGTTGTGATATCTAGATGACTTCTGGTCATTTCATTTGAACTGACCGGTCTTCACAATCACCAGGGAGTCAAGGATAATTTGTCAACAAGGTTTTACTGTTGTTTCATTGTCTCTGTGAAATTGGTCAGTCACCTGATTTTTCTCGAAGGGGTCGAATTTCAATTTCGCTGGTCAGCATCACCATAATATGACTTGCCATTGACTGTGGTACGTGTAGTTGTCACATCCGATTTTGTGCTCCTTGGAACTGTGCCAGTGACATTCCATGTGAAGGAACGAGAACAAGATACCTACGGACATGTGAGGTTTATCTCACCAGATTCTTTGGCTTCTTGACATTCATCCAAATATCTCGGCGTCCTCGAACGTGATTTCATCAACAAGGAAAAATTTGAAGGATGGAAATTCTGCGAACCTGAGAAGGGACACCAGTGTTTAAGGCTGCCAGTTCAAAAACATTTGGAAATTTTATCCGATAATAGACAAGTTTGAACATTTCTCCGGTGATTTTCGTAAGGAACATTTTAGGCAAAATGCGTATCCACACAGGTAAAACTAACAAGGACATATTATATTCTATGTTTTCCAGTACGTCCGCTACTGGTGGAGCAATCGATAACAAGATAGAGCAAGCAATGGTGAGTAACAACTTTCTTTTTGAATTTCTATGTCTCGTCTATTTTGTTTAATATTTCCATTTATATTGTGAGTGTCAAAGTCTGGGGCTAATTTCATAAACTTCAAAGGTGATTAAAAAAAGCGCTTAGCAAATGTTTCTGTGAAAGACAAATTTGCAGGAAACAGTCCCAACCCAAACAATATACACTACAATGTATTCTGGCTGTTAACCTGTTTCTGCTAAGTAGGATTTATCTTTTCTAAGCAATTGTTTTGTGCTTAAGAGCTTTATGACTATGAGCCTGGGACTTGTTTACACTCTTAGAATAGATAGAAATGCTATAAATAAATGGAATTGAAATGTTTAAACTTGTGGGTGATGCTGGACGTTATGACACCTGTGGTATCCATCAAGTTCATAAATATACACATGTAGTTAGAAAAAAATTCTCCCGGGAAAAAATAGCTCACATAACATTTTGTTAAGGGTAGGCTTGTAGATTGTAAACACTCCAAAAATGAATAACCGTAAAAACTTACTTGGTGGGAAGCACGGCAGCTGTTGGGAGTAAACTATTTTGAGGAAGGATTCCATTCAAAGTAATATGGTTTTGATGAAGTTTTACCCAAAAGCAGTTGGATCTGAGAAATGATTCGTGCATGAATCCTTTCTCAGATTCTGAGGGTTGGTGCCTGTTCATGAATGCTGCGGCCAGAGATGTGGTTGGTACCCGCTGTCACTTCGCAAAATGGGGATGGATTCTACGTTCTGATGGAAATATCGTGATAGTTTTTTGCTGTTTTCTCAGCAATTGGACACTGTAATCAACTGAAACTTTCAGATGATTTTTAGTGTAATTGTTCCTAAAAAATAATCATTACTTTGACAAAAATCAATCTACATGTATGACTCAACCTTTAATTGATTTGATTTAAGAAAAAGTAGCCCAGCTGCAGTCTGTTTAAAAGTTTAAAATGGAAACAGTTCTTAGGCGTGAACACTGAACTGAAACACCTTAAGTCCAGTCAGGACTTCAACATTGTCGCTCTCTTTTGAAAAGACCAAACCAGAAAACTAAACTTTTGATTTTGATGTTGACAATTTATGAATGAAGTTTTACGCCACTCATTCCAAACCTTGTTTACCTGATTTATAAATAGCACTGTTTGAAAGTTTGTGTTTAGCGTGTTTGAACCAAAACAATTGCATTTTGGACAATTTGAAAAAGGAATTCTTGGCAGTATTTTGCAGCTCTTTGAACCAAGTCTGTTAAAAGTTCAAATATGGTATTATTATTGCCTTCAATGATGCTGGTGAATCGAAAGGTCGCTGAAACAATCTTCTCTGACAAAACAAATTATTTTTAATGCCAAAGTTCTTTTTCTTATCGCAAACATTTCATCCATTGTTATCTATCCTGGCCATTGTAATCAGATCTTGTGTCAAGCTAATTCTTTCAACCTTCAAAACTCATTTGTACATTTTGGAAACAATTTGTAATCAACACAGTGCAGACTTGGTGTGAATGTGGGAGCAGTTAAATGAAAAGATACACTTTTAGAGGTCGTCAATACACAGTAGCTTCCAGTCAATCAAACTTGTTATGAGGCCAGCGGACCAACGGGTTGCTTTTGTCATGAATGACGGAAGAACGTCTGACTTTTGTCTTTGGCCAACCTGAGCTTAGGATGTGAACTGAACCTGAACTGACCTTTTTGATACCCCAGAATGAAGATGATGGGACCTTATAAAAAACAGATTTTTGTAGAAAAAGACAAACAATGAAGTTATTTCTTATTGTGGTGATCACTGGATTGGAACGACGTTAGTCCAAACAGAGCTTCAACACTTGTCACTCTCTTTTGAAAAGACTGAACTAAGAAACAAAATTGTTGACATTGATGTCGGCCATAATGTGTAAATGAAACTTCTCTGATTTTCCTACTTTACTCATTGAACCAAATCTCTACTTCTCAGAATTGTATACAGCGCTGTTTACAAAGATGTTTATTTTGAGTGTGTGTAAAGGTTCAATTTTGAGAAAGAAACTCTTCTGTAAAAATTTCTGCTCTTGGAAAAAAATCAGGGGGAAAAATGGAACGTAATGTCATTCTCTTCATTGGTGCATGCGAGTACGTCCTATGTACTTGTCCATAGATTCTAAGAGATCGAAGTGAAAGGTCGCTGAAACAATCGTCTGTGACAAAACAAAGTCTTTTTGATGGAGTTCTTTTTCTTAATTGTAAACATTTCATTGATTGTTATCTATCCTGACCATTGTAATCAGATCTTGTGTCAAGCTAATTCTCTCAACCTTCAAAACTCATTATTTACATTATTTGGAAACAACAATTGTAAATTGACACGATCAAGTGAGCAGCAGACCAACTGTGTGAATGTGGGATCGGTCAAATGAATCAATACATGAAGAAATCGTCAGTACACAGGAGCTTCAAATCAATTAAACTTTTGACGACGCCACCGGACCAACGGGGTTGCTTTTGTTGTCAAGGGACAGAAGAACTGTCTGCCTTAGGATGTGAACTTGGCTGAACCATTAACTGACCTTTTTTAACCCCCCCCCCCCCCCCCCCCCCCGAGAGAAAATTGTGGGACTTTATATGAGGAGATTTGTCTTTTGTCATCATTGCCTAGATGGCATAAAGAGGAAACATTTTCAAGACCAATTTTCCTTAATTAAAAATGTTCCAGCTTTGGTTTCTTGATTGTAACAAAAATTATAACAAGAGGAAGGAGAGTATGAAATATGAGAATTTGAAAAAATTCTTAAATCTTTTGTTTCGTTGAAAACATTGCATACTGTTTGATCAAATTTGCACTTTGCAGGCAGAAAATATCCTTGTTAGGTACTAATCATGATCAATGGCACATGTACATACATGTACAAACAAAAACAGGAAATATGTTTGGCTGCCATCGAACTATATTCTCACGCAATTCCCGGCCTTTCACTGGTCAAGGGACCTTGTACAGTACTGTACATGTACTGGCGTTTATGATTGGTTCAGGAGACAGATGCGCTACGTCTTTATCCAATGAGAAGTGACAATAAGAGCTTGCATTTTTCGCTTCACAGTGATCACATCACTTCTTCTGTACCAATTTTGTTTCCAGGAAATGCTTAAAGTGATGATGGCATATGGGAATTTCCATGTTGCAAAACAATTGTGTACGTGTCGTTTACAGTTCACAACTAGTTGACCTTCAATGTAAAGTACACCGGGGACATGATCGTTCCATGTGCTGGTACTTTGTCTTTTCGTAGCTTCATTGATTTCTGTCAGAAACAGAAACCCCTTGTAAATTGTCATGTTTTTATTTCATGAATTTTTGTATACTTTATGCACCTTCTTCGGTCATTTATCTTTGGAAACTTGGCTAGGTTAGTTTTCGGAATTTAGTCCTGAGTTTTTATTTTTTTGGGGGGGGGGGCAATTGAACCAAGTTTAATTGAAAAATGCCCCTTGACACAAAGTTCAAAACATTGTTTTCTTCTACACTGATTGATTTCACCGACCAAAACAAAAGTACTAGACCAAAACAAAAGTACTAGACCAAAACAAAAATACCAGCCCAAAACAAAAGTACTGGGCCAAACAAAAGTATTACACCCAACAAGTATTGGACCAAAAGACATGAAAGACAAGTGGTAGACTAAAACAGAAGTGCCAGGTGAAAACAAAAGTGCTAGAAAAAAAAGTACTAGACATGGACAAAAACAAAAAAGTACAGACAAAACAAATGTGCCAGACCTAGACGAAAGTATTAGAACAAAACAAATATGCTGGACCAAAATTATAAAAGCTGGACCAAAATAAAAAAAGTTAAACCAAAACAAGAGTACATTTTGTACAATTGTACATGTGGACCAAAACAAGATCAAAACAAAAGTGCTAGACCAAAGTGCTAGACCAAAGTGCTAGATCAAAACAGAAGTGCAAGACAATGACAAGAAGGAAAAAAAGTGCTGAACAAAAAAGCAGAGGTGGTATAATTATTTTGAACTGGGGAGTATTATTTTTGGGTGGTGGTAGTACGAGAGTGGATAATTTGGGAGAAGAGATGAAAGGTCTAGTCTTGGTTTCTGTTGAGTCATGCTCGTTATGATGTCATACTCCCAGCGGTGTCCACGGATTGGTCAGTCTGGGTTTCCCTCTCACAGCATGGGCAAAGCAAAGCATGGCATTACTCCCAGTGGTTATTTTTGTCCCTCCTGTGACGTAAATACACACACAAGACTGCTGTCAATAATGCGTTCCGACAGATTGTTTTTTCCAAATACGTACATGATCGGAAGTAATGTCAGCATAAATCTTTCTTTTGAAAGTAAACAAATATGGAAACTTTCCGTTTTGGTTAGATGAGACATCCTGACATTAATTCAATAATTTGTGAGAATGAAAACCATCATAACGCATTTTAAAAAGTGGTACACAATGTAATAAGAGTAATCTTTTAAAAAGAATACAAATTATTATTATTATTATTTTTTTACCACGGTTTCCCTCTATCCTACAATCTAGACTGTTTTAAAAGGAGGAAGAAAAAGGAGAAAATGTTTACACTCTTTTTACTTCTTGTAGCCTCGTACCAAGAGTGGCTTTTAATTTATTAGCTTTGTTTAGGGGGAACTTGCATGAAAAAAAACCCCAAAAAACAAAACAAAACAAATCAAAACAACTTAATTCATGTAAAATAACCAGAAATTAATCACAGAGACAGGACGTTTTTGTATTAGTTTTGATTGCTCTTTAAAAAGAACATAATTTTCATATTACATGAGTACAATTTGTGTACAATGTGTGTTGTACATTTACGTTGATTATTTTAACCTTTGTACTCTACTTGGACCCC
>CM021541.1:12678601-12695532 GCA_010994315.2 Pisaster ochraceus | reverse complement strand
GGGGAACTGGAAATTGGTGAGGGGAATGTGCCGCCCCCTGCCACAGTCCTAGCAAGTAGCCACAGTCAAAGAATACAACCAATAGCAATAGCCAGTAGCCACGGCCAGTAACCACAGCCAGTAGCCACAACCAATAGTAGCCACAACCAATAGTAGCCACAATCAATAGTAGCCACAGCCAGTAGCTACAATGAACAATGTACAGTACAATGTATACCAAATAAGGAACAAACCGTACAATGTACAATGTACCAAATAAGTAAAAAAACCGGAATAAACATACCAAATAAGGAACGAACCATACGATCTACACACCAAATAAGGAACAAACCGTACAATGTACATACCAAATAAGGAATTGAAAGAACTCATCAAAATTGATTCCGTTCATGGTGACACTCTGCTGTTTGGGGAACGTGCAGAGGAACGCATTGGCAATCATCGTAGCGATAAACCGCCTGTCAAGGCAATGAACCGATTCTGCAAATACATATGAAATACAGGAATGAAGGTGAGTGAGCATATAGGTCTGTTTCAATCAATAGTCAGAAATCAGAGCAGAGTCAAGGTTAAAAAAAGAAATCTAATCGTGGAAAATGGTATACAATGTCCTAGCGATGGCAAAGCAACAGGATTTTGAGCTCGCCTACATGTATTCTGTTCGGATACAAAACACTGCAGCTTGCAACCTTAATTTCAAACAACATTTAAACCTTAAGTCAATGAGTGGGCATTTCCATGATCAACATGCTGCGATAAAAAACATACAAATATAGCAGGATGTTTTTTGCTCTCGTGAAATACTGCACTATGTCCAGATTGTATGATTAAATACACAGCAGAATGGATAGAATTATAGTACCAGGTTAATGACGTCTTAATGTATTTTTCCAAAGTGGAGTGCTTACATAGATCAGTGTAAAAACAGAGGACAATAACGTCCTGCATCACATCCCACAGAATGGAGCAAGAAGAAAGGCCATGACATTATCAAGTACACTTTGTCGTCAGCCGGCTCATCATCATAATTCCTTATTTATATTCTAGTATACGTGATATAATAGCCAAAAGAACCTTGCACATTAGTACAACTCACGGACAAACAAAATTTAGAAATCATAAACAGATGGCTGGTTATTCAAATGCTACAATAAGTTTAAATGTGTTCTGGACAGGAAGAGACTGTTATTCTGGTCATTTTGAAGTGATGAAGAGACAGTTACATGTAGTCTGGTCATTTTGAAGTGAGAAAAGCCGTTATTCTGGTCATTTTGAGGTGACGAAGAGATCGCTATTCTGGTCATTATGAAGTGATGAAGAGACCGCTATTCTGGTCATTATGAAGTGACGAAGAGACCGCTATTCTGGCCGTTATGAAGTGATGAAGAAACCGCTATTCTAGTCATTTTTAAGTGCTGAAGAGACCACTATTCTGGTCGTTTTGAAGTGGGAACGAGACCGTTATTCTGGTCGTTTTGAAGTGGGGAAGAGATTGCATTCTGCATTCATGCATGAATCGTTTCTCAGATTCTAAAAATTATCCAAACCATATTACTTCCAAGGGAATAGTAGGTTCTCTAAATGGTTATAATACTACATTGTGTATGACAGTGCTTTTCACCAAGTAGACTAACTTTTTAGGCCTATAAATTTTTGTAGTATTAACCAATCTATGACCCTACATTTAAGAGGTTAACAATGAAAATGAACAATTTGGAAACACTGTATGTCAGTTCAAACATACAACAAATTTTCTGTTAGTCCTCATTCACACAAAACTATCCTGAAGCCAGGCCAATGACTTTGGAACAAGTTCAAACGATGTGCTTAAAATAAATGCAGGCGGATTTCAAATCAAGATCAAATCCACTATGAACGAGTTCCTCCAAAGATAGGACTTGAGCATTAAATAAACAATCATGAGCAAGTGCAAGATAAAAGTAATTTCTCAAAATTGTTATGGCTGTTAGTTGAATTGGAAATGAACCAAAAGATAATCAAATATCAAGATTATGTGAATTTTCTCATTACAACTCCTATAGCAAGACGCCAGCATGTGTACCGGCACTGACAATTTGTTTAGACAATCAAATTTCTCCAATCTCCCTCCAGCCCTACAGCTAAATATATTTTTTTCCTTCCTGGGCCACATACATAGTATCTAGAGGCTTTAATTTATGGATTTAATATGTCACGGTATTAAACATCTCCTGCAGGGAAGATATTGCCACTGCAGATTGAATTTCGATGGACAAACCTTATACTTGTATTTCTCTTGATTAAGGCGAGAGACTGAAATGCGACCATGATCCATTTTCTATTATGATGTTAGCGTAACGCAATAATCTCTGCTGCTAACTGATAGATGAAACTGCACTGAGCATGCTGAGATGTTACAGCTGTCTCTCTTTAAAGGGACAGTGTACATGTAGTAATTGCTTAGCAAAACTGAGCTGTGTCAATTACCAGGGCCCAATTTCATAGAGCTGCTTTTAACCAGAAAATATTGCTTTTAAAACAATTTTCTGCTAAGCAGAAATGAGCAGGATGCCAGTCATAAATTGTACTTGTGGTATGCTAGTTTGGCTGGTAACCTTATTCTGGTAAGCATAGTTCTTTTTGTGCTTAGCTCCTTTTTGTGCTTAAGCAGCTCTATGAAATTGGGCCCAGGACCTAACTTCATAAAGATGTTAAGCAGAAAACTCTGCTTGGCAAATTTCTTTATTTAGCAAGAGATGAGCGGGTTACCAGTGGCAACAGTGTAAACTTTATGGAATGTTGGCTGATACCAGTAACCTGTTTCTGCTAAGCAAGAGTTTTCTGTGCTTAGCAGGTTTTTGTGCTTACAGGCTTCATGAAATCTGGGCCCAATTTCATAGAGCTACTTAAGAGCAAAGTATACCTGAAGTTTTTACTACAGTTTGATTGTTGTAATCCTAAATAAATGTATATATACAATAAAACAACATGTACATGTACCCTGTACATATTAACGTGGTAGCATATTTTTGACATGTACCATGGAAAATCTGGAGCAGCTTTGTCCAGGCAGTAAGAATAATCCGTAAACTGGTAAATGGAGTTACACAATCCGAGAAAAGGGAAGTTTCCCACCATGACCATTGACCATTTTTTATGTACTGTACATGCACCATGTACTGATGAAAGTGTAAATTTAAAGCACATTTTATGCAATTTATAAACTCCAATGTTTGTTACAATGTACAGTAGGCAGGCACGCCCTTTAAATAAACTATAAGTTTGTTGAATGATTTTATAACCAAGTTTGAATAACAACAGAGGAAAAAAGGCAGTGGACAAAAGGCAGTGGAAAATGTTTGGCCTTGCCTTTTATGACAGAGGGGAGGGGACACTAACCAATTAAAGTTTTCACATGGCCAAACGTACACACATCCCAATCAATCATGAATTTCAACTTCAAATAACCATGATATGTGTGTCTACCTACATCGTCCTCATTGTGTTTACGTGTTTAGTTTCAGTGGAATTTCACTGATCAGGGAGACCCCAAATCAATACAGTTTCTGCTTGACTGTACTGTAACAACTTGGCATTTCCACAGAGCCGTTAGGCGCTAGTTGTTTGTTGCTCTAGTTTTGGCCGTATTTATTTAAGCAGTTACACTACGGATGATCATGGAAATGAGAATTGACAGTGACAATAAATGTTGACAATTTTGTAAAAAAAATACCAGCATGTATGTTTGTGGAGGGATATTTAGTCATGCTATAGATTATCAATTATTAAAATCAGAGTGTTTGGCTGATAAAGGTGTTAAATTTGAGAAGAAGATGGACAATTAAGTTTTAAAAAAATTATAAGTATACGTACAAATGTGTTAAAGGTAGGGTCATACTAATGACCCACAACAGAATTTTGCACACAAGAGCCACAGAGTTCTTGACCTGTGTTGCCCTGGTCTTGGCCTTGGTGTCCCTTAAAAAGTTTCCCATAAATTTGAAGTTTTCCAATGGAAAAGCCCCTTGCAAAAAGAGAAACTAGCCTTGCCCACTCAAAAATTTCAGATCTGCAATGAACAGGGGTTCTGAAAACTTGATGAACAGAACCCAAAACCACATCCAAAAACCTTGAAAAGATGATATATTTGTACCATCAGACTGACGTTGGCTTTTTCAAATCCTTCATGCACACATTGTACTAAATAACCTTTAGAATGAACTATGTATAGCTTTTCACTGGTTCTCTATCTATATGTGGGAAAATAACAGATAATAACAGCCTGATGGAATGTACCTTTGGTCTTTTCAGATTATATCGGCGCCGGCATGTACTATGCAACCCGAGTTGCACATAAATTGTCCATAGAAAAAAAACGCCCATAGAGATTGGATTGAAAAGTTGGTACATGTACGACAAAAGAAGCTTTATTGCGCACTAGTGATCCATGCATAAATAGTTCACTGTAATCGTGTAATTGTAAGCATACACAAAAATACTCAGGTTTGAGGAAGTTGATGTGGAGTCGTATTTGAAAACTGTGACATAAATATGATTTTTAGTTACATTTCAATGAAATATCGGGTCACCTTTTTCTAATACAACCTTCCCTTTAACCCTCCACAGGCAATCAGCTGACTTTCTATTCCTAAAAAACTTCTAAATAATAACAATATTCTACATAATATTCTAGACATTCTAGATTATCCTAAGTATTATACAGTATTATGTTAATGAGTGTAGGTTTTCCCGATCAATTTGGGGCAAAAAGCAGTCTATTTCACCTTCATACATTCGTATTTATCATATAAATCGATTTCAATTCCTCTGTTGAAACTGTCGTTCAATTTCACTTGTAGGAGGCATGCAAATTTATATTTAAGCATTACGTACATTGTACATGAAGAAGGGACAAATTTGAAACCTGTTCGGATGGATTGTAAAATTGAATGGTTATCTTTTTGTATCGCATCCGCATGACACCAAGTGAAAAATAACTTGCACATAACGTGAAGTTGAACGACAGTTTCCAGGAACAATCAATTTCAAGAAAAAATGGCATAATGCGATGTTTAAGTTAGCTGCTTACAATGTATTTATCAAGTTTAGTTAGTTTATTTCGTGTTCACTGCAACAAAATACATCATTAAGTTGGACCAGGGAAAAAGGCATGTTAATAGGTAATGTAATAAATTTGCAGTTAGGAAGTGAGCGATTCTCCTTTCCCATGTTTACTTGCATAGCAAAATGCTCCACACAAAAAAGCATCATTTGTTTACTCACTACCTTGACTACATGAAGCATTCAGTGTGTAGAAAAAAACGTTCAATCTAAATGTTTTCCCAGCAAAATTGCTGGATGAACTCATTCCCGTGAGATGGAAGAACGTGGTGTACATACATGTAGTACGCCAAAGCAGCTAAATAACCAAAATGAAAAAAACAAATACTGATTGCTACATGATGTATGGCTTTCGACCGTACATTTTGCAGCGTCGCTAACTGGTTCAAAGGAAACCCATATCACGTCAACAGCTGGGTCCGTAGAAGCCAATAATTATCGGACTGTTTGTTTTTCTAGACACAATTAATCTTCCCTCGCTGGCAGACAGCTTCAATAACGATAGCGGCAACCTCTGGCACAAACAAGTAATTCTGGAATAGTTCAAGCGAAGCTAGGCTGTATCAGTCTGAAAGAAACCTGAATTGACAGAAATTTAAAGTTGCCCATCACAAGGCCCGGAGGCCACTCCAGGTGAGGGCTAAACATGTGGGGAGTAGGAGGGTTTGGGTAGAGTGGGGTGGGGGAGAGGAGAAGAGAAAGAAATCTGCTAACGTTGTACTAAAAGGAACCAGAAAAGACGTGAAGTGCGTGCATTTTATGTATAGTGTAGTCATCGTAGCGCGCAGGAAGAAGTAAGACGTTACATACATGTATTTGCATATTTGCACAACATAGTTTTTCCTTGTGGACAGATACTGATGGATGTGAGCAGTGGGAGGGGGGGGGGACAACCAACAATGTTAGTGGTGGAATCAGAAATTATTAATATTACAGATATTTATTTGAGTAATTCACATACACACTGAAACATTCATTTTAGAACATTAAGACCATGGTTTGGAGAGGTTCAGAACAGTACATGTAAGAACTTCTAACAGGTTAAAACAAAACTTATAGAAAACAATTCCTTTGTTGTGACTTTCTGGGTAAAGCTAGCCATTTAAACGAAGAAAGACAAGAAATTTGCTGAGGAGAAGTACACAAAAATTATCTGTAAAAAAAACAAAACAGGAACTTTCATACATGACTTAAGTACCTTCCTGATGTTGTGAATGCTGCACTCCTTCTTTTGGGCACCATCTCTCTATGTCCTCGGCCAGCCTTGCTATTGTCGGCAGGACTCTCCTGAAGAACACTCCCCTCTCTGTCTCCGAAGCGACATGCTCAAGAAAGTGCCCAAGCCCAACAAAAGGGTGACTTGTCTCCACAAGAGGCTCATCCGTGTGCCAGTTGAACTGACTAGGGTGAGCCGCTCGGTACACATTCCCAAGAGCGGGCAGGAGGGCCTCGGTGTTCAGGACTTTAGAGAGATGCTTCAGGGAGGTCTTGACGTTGCTCCAGGACGGCTGGTCACAGGGGAGGGACACTGTGAGTCTCCCCTCCAGGCTCCATGACTGGCATGATTCCTCACTTGTACACATGCTGGCAAGGAGAAGACAAAATTATTTCCAGGATTAACAATTAAATACGTAGTTGGACATTTTAGAAGACTAGAACTTTACTGAATGTGTTACAGAAAACTGTAAAAATTGTTACAATACATACATACATCACTGTATGTCATTATGTGAGTACTGACAATGACTGAACAATTTGCTGCACAAACTCAGACAGTCACACAGGTGGCAGAAAAACAACCCAAACAAACAAACAAACAAACAGAAAAACCAAGACAACAATACCTATGGCAATATTTTCTTGCTTTCATCACGGCGCTTGTTGTACTTGTACGATTGAATACTTGTAGCAAGTCCACACCCAAGCCCAAGCGGCACGTATACATGTACTTCCAGAATCAAATTTTTAAGTGCTCCGATATTTTTTGATATATTACATGTATTTCATGTGATCTGCACACAGGGGGGGGGGGTGTTTTCTTCTATGGAGTAATTGCTTAATGGAAGAGAGAAAAAATATGAAGGCCACCTGTGCCTGGGGCTTCTTAATTAGTGGATTAGAGTACAAAGGATGAGATGAACGTATAAAGTTTAGAGAGCTTTTAAAGCACCAATTTATTCTTTATGACCTTCTGTTTTGACTTGCCGTAGTAGAGCAGATGATATGATTTTTTTATTAATGGTTTATTTAATCTGAACAAAAAAACAACCAAAAGGTTGACAACATTCAAATTTCCAAAGTTTTTACAGAGTTAAGAAAAATGGAACTAACAATAAACAGGTTAAATCTATACACAGAACACAAAAGAAGTTTTTAAGAAAATACAAATTATGAATAAACTGGTAAAAGCATGATAACTATGCAGCGTGCTGCAGCATTCTACCTCGGTGGTCTGGTGCTCAAATTCAAAGCTAGTCAAAGCTCTCTGTGAGTTCTCCAGCTGCCTAATCTAGTGTTGAAAAGTATTGTAATATGGACTAGTGAAAAAAGCTGAAGGACCAGTAGCGAAAAGACAAGCTAACTACCTGGTCAGTGAAAACAATACCTGGGCAAACATTGCCACTCGTGCTGCAACTTGTCACACAAAAAAGAGAGAGAAAAAAAAAGAAGTGCCAGTCACAGCAAGGCTTTGTAATGTCATTACTTTTTTTTTCTTTTCTTTTTTTCTTCATTTTTCAATGGCAGAGCTGAGAAACCAAAAACAAGGAAATCAGCTGAAAAGTTCCATGTCTGCCCTGCTATGGGCAGAACAGGTTTGATTTAACAATTGTCTTTTTTTAATAGTCTGACTGTTCTTCTTTCTGCATAGTTTATGTAGGCCGGAGTGCGCATGTGCACAAGCCAAAATTCACTGCTAACCCGTGAAATATGCTTGACATAAGCGCGGAATTACCTGCTTCCGTAAGCGCCAATTAATTGCTTACTGTAAGCAGAGCCGTGACGTTGGGCCCCAGCATTAACATACATGTAGTGATCCATTTGGACGCAATACTTTTTGGAATTCCAGTATTGACCCTTTGCACCCACGTGGCAAGCTGTCACATGCAGTGACTGTGACCCTTAGACCATGCTGATGACTAGGTATTTTGGCTCGCATGTAGCCTCATTCCTCCAACCCTCTTCTCCAATGTGTCACTCCACACCAAATTGTTTGGACTTGGATCAGACCGGGAAGCCCGACCCATTAATAAGCACTTGTTATTAGGATCTACTGGCCCCGGTCCTTTTGAATCCTTCACTTTGGCAACTGGATAAAAGGAATTGTGGCTGTAAGGGTTTTTAATCAGTCGTCACTAGCCAGAGATGTGAGAGCATAACATCGAGCATGTCAAGTGTGAACACCGCCCCTGGTGATTTGTGCCTTCACATCCACCTCACCTCTGTTATGATGTAAGTTTTAATGCACTGCATCTCGTGTAAGGCACAGCTCAGCCGAAGTGAAATTTGTGTGACATTTACAACACAATCAACCCATTTTAACCATTGTGGACGCCAAGACGTCCACTTTGTCTAAAGTGCGCTCGTGTTAAATAAACCAACCGTAATAACAACTGACAGAGGGGGTTAGAAGCTTCAGTTCGCTTCTAAGCCAAGTGATCTAGATAAATAAATTATTAACTCAGATAAGATCTTTTTGCAATAACTGTCTCCTAATGGAACATGTAGCCATGGTAGCTGTCTAGACACTAAGGTCTTAAATTTGGGAGGAAAATCCATAAAACCGCAGTATAGTTCATAATGTTTACTGGACCAGACTTTTTTCACAAGACCAGAATCACAATAATCTATACAAACACTAATAATGAGTTTATCTCTGATACTCAACAGTAATTGAATGATCAGACTTAGGTACAATGTACATGTATGTAACATTTTACCTTTTTAAGAAAATAACTGTATTAACACAGTGCAGTGAGGTATTTTATAAAACACAACACTATCGGTCTAGTCTGGTATAATTAGTTTACTGTCTAAGGCTAAAAGCACGGGCCTCCCTGCCTGCGGTCCACTGTAAATCTCGAGCTCTGGACACGAGCCAAATTCTGCATATTGGTCCAAAAAAGTTTGTTTTTTTTTATATTAAAAAAACATTGGCTAACATTTAAGAACAAAGTGATAAAATTTGTCAGTAAACATTTTCCATAAAATTTGGTTTCAATTTTTGCATCTATAGAAATATTCATCTTCGCAACCATTGAGTAATGTACGGAGTACGAATGTTTTAAGTACTGTACAGCCACATGCCTCCTTTGATTATGACCCTTAAATGTGAAACCAATATCAAAAGAAAAAGTAGTGTTTTAGGTCTTTTTTTCCTGGTGCAGTGAAAGTTTTGAGTTTTTGCGAGACCAGTGATCTGGTGGAGAGTTTCTTGAAATTTAAGACCTGGTTTAGTATGTAAATTTGTGTTCATTAAGTTTAAACAGCTCTGGGCTGAGCTCATGTACATAGATGTAGGATCATTGTACATCATGTACATTGTGTAAAACTGTATGCCACTAGCCCATTGAATACCACTACCAGTAGTTGGGTTTCAACTATTTCCTTGTCCTAGAACTCTTGTCATGCTTCAGCTTGTGGGTTAAACTTTTTAACTATCTCCTCGTTCCCATGTATCCAATATCCATTGAGGCAAGTTTACTCATGCAGGATTCAGTGAGAGAATACTAGCATTGTAAAATCAGAACTGGAGTGGACAGGCTGTGATGTAATTGCACCCTGGTCTGACAACAAGCACACTACCATTGTGGGAGACTGTTTACAAGCTCTAAAACTATTTTGATTCTCTGTCATTACTGCTCAGATCCTTAACAAAATCTGACATCTAAATGTATGTAAGAGCACTTTGTTGATTGTGCCGGAGAGCTGGACCAGTTCTTATGAAGGGTCCGTGTCACGTGTTTTTCTTGGCTACTGATGTGTGCATTATTTGTAAGGAGAGTTTACAACTCAAGTGAGGGCTAGGCATGAAGTTTTCCTTGGTAGAGGGACTAAACTGCATGCTAGAAGGCAGCTTCAATAGACTTTTATTGCAGCCATTTTGTATTTTTTCCATTCAAACCAATGTAACCAAACTGAGGCTGGATGGGAAAACAGTCTGGTTCCTTTCAACAAATTAAGAATTCAAACTATCGGTGTCATTGCATAGAGAAACTGACAACAACGGCTGCCCTGTGTAAAGGTGTCTGCATGATAGGACTAAGAGGGAAAAATATGTAAAACTCTGCTGTAACATTTCAAAAGGCATCAAGGAAATTACCAGTAACCAGAGGCAGTGGGATCTAAGCTTGCTTCTTAAGTTAAACGACGCACCCCTTTATGATCCCCACCCCACCCCCCATCAACACACTAGAGTAAAATTTCAGGGGCCAAGGAGGTGTGTCATTGTTTCAGCTTTTCCGCTTGCAATTTTCTTAGACAAGTCACTTTACAATGCTCTTGTTTCGCTAATCAAATCTTTTCTTATCTAATATAGAAAAAGTGTTTACAAAAACTTGAAACTATCACTTTATTAAAAGCTTAAATATAATATTAGATATCATTTTATTCTGTATTTAATCTCAAAAGTCTAGATTTCAAATGGGGGGGGGGGACACGGACATCGATGGGAGACTTTAGAACACTAGGTGGCAGCAGACTAACCAGGTATATTTCCATTGTTTACATAGTTCCGAGCATGCGTACATTACGAAGTACATTGTACAATGATGGATTTACCTAGTAAGTCTGCTGCCACCTTGCACCCCCCCCCCAAAAAAAAACATTGGGGGGGGAGGATGGCACAGTCACACCCCCAACCCAACACCACTTGTCCCACCCCCCAGTAACCAACTTCTGGATTCTGGATCCACAATAAAGATTAAAGGCTGAATGTTTTTTCTGTAGGTACTGGCATCTTTAAAGAGGACACCATGTTATTTGACACTCTCGTAACACGCGATCCATGACATGGGCAGGGTGGACAATTATAAATTAATGGCGGAATGTACCATGATGGATAGGAACGAGTTTATTACCCTGCTAGTCGCTAGTGCTAGTGCTAGCCCCATAAATTGTGCCAAACGCCGAACTCCCAGAGGCCAGATGGAGTACAACAAGGCACTATTTATTTTGGGGGCTTATTAAATGCCCTGCATGCTCAATGCTGAAAATTTCTTTGCTAATGCTAACTAGTAAGTAATAAGTAGCTAGTTTATAATAATAGGCCCCTATCCTATAGTACAGTGTAATTATGAGGTTGGGTTTGCTTGTGAAGAGTTCGCTCTATTTAATGAAACTATTATTTTCCTTTAAAAATGGCAAAGTATGACACATTACATGACCATTGACAGATAATTACTGCAACGGTCAGTTCTTACGTGAAAACAATAAGAACAGGAAATAGTTAGTTTAAGTCAGTCCATAGAGCAATGAGCTAGTCATGCCCCCGTCGTGGAGGCCGTAGTCTCAGCAGACTCAACACTGTCACCATGGCGTGAGGAAGAGCCACACCACACAAACGACGTACAATCAACCAAAGGAGGGAGGACCATTAGAAAACTGACACACTACACAGTCATGCAGACATCTCAATGCCAGAATTCTTACCTTTGCTCGATCTGTTATGACATGGAGACTAGATATACATGCAGAACGTCGTGTGGCAAGGGGGAATGCAGGCTTCACACCCAGATCTCCACACCGGCTGAGAGACTGACGACCAATAACAAAATAATTAATCCAAAAAGACATGAAAAAGAAGGCCGGTGTTTTTGTGCAGAGAGAGAGAGAGAGATGGTGTGTGCGCTATGGAGCGCCGAATACAACTTGTAATGCTCTATCGGGGCGGAAGAGATCAAGATCGCCAAGAGAGGGCGCACTTGCAAATGCCAACGATTTCCTCTTGCAGTTTTGCCACCTTATCATTTCGACAGGGTCTTCATATTTTAGGCCAGGCAGCAAATAATACTGTGTTGACCTAAAATTGTTAAATTCTGGATTACATTCGTCACTCTTGCCTTTTAAATGAAAAGTTTTTTTTTAATTAACTTTTTTTGTTCAGTGCAGTGGGTGTTCCCCGTAAGTTGAAAAAGAAGAAACACAAAAACAAAACACAAATAAACAAATACGTCATTATAATTATAGTCATGATATCAGTAAATTTAATATCAAATTATCTACTGATTTACATTAGGGTTAACACACAAGTTAAACAAAATGTAACTACTGAATTCATTCAATCATTTCAAATAAATTGAAAATGGTTTATTCAAAATCAAGAAATAATTTTGCATTTCAAACAAAGGATATTAGGTTTAAATAAAGTATACAACCTAATAAAAGGTACGCTAAGGTGTCAACAAAACAAACATTTTCAATGAAATTTGTATAAAAGTACATAATAAATTTTGAATTTATTGCAAAATTCACTGAAACTATTATGATTTGTTATCACAAAATAATTTTTAAAAACCATAACTTTGCCTGTTTTTTCCATACAGAAGGTGAACTTTGAATGCCACTGACGTTTCTTCTTCAGCATTTTTGTGAAGGTCAAAGAAATCTGGTCCATTTATCAAAGCATCTATGCATAACTGCATTGGTTCCAACCGTTTGGAATTACTGGCTCGGACCATGAAGGCAACATCTTGTAAAAAAGGTGAAGTAAAAAAAAATCAAGAATTTCAAAAAATTTATTTCTCATGTACTCTTTACTCGTATTACTGTCATAAAAGGTAACACCTAAATTGGAAAACCTACACCGAATTATAGTCCTGAATAAAATGAGAGCCACTGAGGCCATTGCCTCTGTTGCCCCTCGTCTTGGCCTTGGTGCCCCTTGGTTTCCCATAGACTTTAAGATTTCCAAAGAAAGTACCTCTGCAAAATGAATGTTGCCTTGCCCTCTCAAAGATGAAATTCTAAGCCTAAATTATAAAACACAATTTAAATCTATTCTTTCTTCTTCCCTTGACGTCGGACAAATTCCTCTGTCCGTTTCCAGTACCATAGCACTTGGAATGCTACAAGACCATTCCCCGCCGTGGCAGCAACGTAACTCAACGTCATCATAGTGTCCCCAGTCTCTTGTATAGTGGTAAAGATCCTCGCAATACTACCCAGGAACAAAAGGAAGACAGTGACCGCCGATAGCTGACCAGTGTGACCGTTGTTGAAGTTTGTCGAGGCCTGCATCAACTAGTACAGGGAAACAACAAGTATGTGCCATTTTAAAGCTATGTTCACATTTGGTGAATAAATTTTAAAACCGATTCAACACTTCATATGAAAGACAATGTGTTCACAGCCACCAACCGTCTTAACTTGTGTATTCAAATATTTAGAAAACGCTTTCTAGGAAGCAAGGCCTGCTAGGCACTCAGTTTGGCTCGGTGGTTTCTTCTCTGCCTGCCTTTCACCTCTGTGGACTCCAGTTCGATTCCCGCCAGGAGCCCTGCATGTGAACTAGGTTTTCAGTCCCTACCTCATTGCGTGGGTTTTCCCTATTTAAAGTTTTCCTCCCACCTCTAAAACTAACATTTCTCCATCATCTTCTCTACACAGGTATCTTCAGGCCAACGGGTTACAGTGCTACTTGCTATTGAGGGTTTTCCTCCATCTGACACTGAAATGTCTTCATTTTCAATTCTTTAAAACAAAAGCTGGCGTGATGTTTCCATTAGGATGCTTTGCCACAACTATATCATTCAGATTCAATGTATCTTGCCATGGATCACTGATGGATTCACATACCTACCTTACTAAGAATTGTGGATACTATGTTGGTACCCTGCAACATGGCCAGTATGTTGATGGGAACCAACCCTGATAGTAGAGCCCACATGATTGTGACATAACCTACGACATACAAGATGGTCTGAAGCATCTCTTCCTTGAAGTAAAAACAGAGAGCAGCGATGCACGATGTCTGAATGGCAAGAAACAAGGCCTCGCCCCACGCTCTGTTAAGAAAAGGAAAATAACATTAGTTAGAGGAGCTTGCTTGTTATGAGCAAGAGAGAGCTCAATTACTTTCTCTGGTTACTTCTCTCTATTTTGTGGGACACACATGCTCCAAATACTGTTTATTTGGCATGTTTGGGAGGGATAATGTCCTAAAGCTGTCTGTAAGTATTGTTTTGTGTTTAATTCATCTTTTTATCAGAGAAATATTGTCATTTTCAAGGCTAGTTAAATCGGGTATTGTAACCTTGCATGTATGTAAAAACACAAGATGCAAGTCTTGTCCATTCATGAGTTTACTGGCACTATAATCACTGGCCTCGGGCCTACAGTCCAGTGTAAAATTTGATCCCTGTTTGGGGTAACTTACGAGAAGGGGAAGGAGTTTGCTACTGCATAGGCCCAGGTGAACGAGATTGCCATCAGTTCAAAGGTCACTGCTGTCACATTGATGCCAGCACCACTCTTAGACATCAGTATCTTGATGATCTGTGGCAGTTTCACTGTTGTAAGAATATGCACAATTTAGTAATTTATTCTAATCCCTCTCAGCAAGGAGCAAACGTTTATGATCCAATTCCTAAACCAAAATGGTTATGCAAAATCTAAACCTTTGGACTCTGATAAAGTTGGTTTGTCTTGCCCAGTGCCAGGGTAGTTTTTTAAAGCTTTTGATCACTGAATTAAAACCAAATTCAGGTGTAACACGGGGTCTGGGGTCGATTTCACAAAGAGCTAAGATTGATCTTAACTGTGTATCGCTCTTGATTGCTGAGCAAAGTGAGATATTACAATACAAATCACTATGACAACATCAACAACTCATCTCAAGATGAATCTTAGCCCTTAGCGAAATCAGCCCCAGGGGTCGATTCACAAACAAAAGCGCTAAGATTCATCTTAAGATGAGTTGTCAGTATTTCCATAGTGATTTGTATTGCGACGTGACACTTTGCTTAGCAATTAAGACTAATTTGGAGGTCAGATCAATCTCAGCCCTTTGTGAAAACAGCCCCTGGTTTGTTTACAAAAATGGAAGTACACGAAGCAATGCCCTTAAAACATTCACTTACCCATGACCGATCCAACAATGATGCCAAAGCCCAAGCCTTTGCTCAGTGCAATCTTCAGACATGGTACTGTGAAAAAAAAAAACATCTCAAATTATTATTAATTGGTGGTATTTGATTCAATTTCACACAACACATTTTTTTCTATACAGCATTCTTTTGTTATCCATCAGACTTTTTAACTTCCTTGTGGTGGTTATGGAAAAGAACAATGCAAACAAAAACGAAGCAATAACAAAAGAAATATATCTTTTCCTGTCTGGATTTTTGCTGAAATTTTTAACACAAAATAGGGCTTGATATGTACCGGTCGTAGCTCAGTTGTACTTGGTTGTGCACCACTGCACCGGCATGTTTAATCCAGAGATCAAAGAAGTTGATTACATTTTTTAGGTGACTACTGACTAGTGCGTACTGTGTACTACATACATGTAGTCCAAGAATACAGTATGCTTGTACTAGTCCGAGAATACTGGAACCATTAAATTGCTCCTTTTTGTTTACCTCTTTTTTAACATTGATTTTATTTTTTAGTCGATGTGAGATGAAAATCAAATTAATATTAAAAAGAATGATGTATAATATTATTATAATAAATATTAAGTTAGGTTCCCAGCTACACATGATGTGGTAATAATAACAATAAGTCCAGCACAAATACCACTTGGTTGATTTCTCACAAAATGGACGAAAGGCATTGTCTGTGGGAAGGAAAAGGGAACACTGTTTGCACATGTTTTCCTTCCCAAACACCACAGTCACAGTGACTTGCAACCATGCAAAATCACTCAGGGCTCAGGCAGTACTTGTTTGCAACAATTTTCAATACGTAATACTAATAAAAGTAAAAACTTCTATATTATTATTATATTAGAGGTGTATCATTTAATGATTCTATGAAAGTATGATGTGTATAATTTATAAAATCATAATATTAATAATAAATAATGTTACATACAGTAAAACAAATACGTTTTATTAACTAAAATACTAAGTTAACACGTTGACTGCCGCCTACGAGTATATTCGTAGTAACACAACAGGTGTAACGGATTCTGCCACAACGAGTATACTCGTAGAGAGTTGAATACACTGGCATCACTGAGAACGCAACAAATACGCTTCTGGCAGTGGTGAGGACATACATCCTGAGAATTTGTATTAGAACATGTAGACACAAAAAAGTGTAACCTACTTGGTATGCACGCATACGCACCACACTTGGCAAATGGGAACGCCCTACGAATCTATGACCGGCAGTCAACATGTTAAGCTCATGAGCTCAGTAGTAGCTGTATAAAACTAACTAGGTTACAATACATTGGTAGAACAAGTGGTGATCACTATCAGTCACTTCAACAACGTTCAATGCAACAGGTTTGTACATGAAGTATAGGCGTTATAACCTATGTCACTGACTGACATTGACAATCAGCTGATCAGCAGCTGGCTCATATTATATATCTAGCTCAGTCTCAGACAGAGTCAGTGCGGTGACGGTCCAACCATGGAGGATTCCTCCATGGTCCAACAAAACAAGTGTTCGATACATAAATACTGTCTACAATCTCTCTACTCTAAGTCACAGTCTTTGCTTTCCCAGTTCCTTACCATCAAAAAAGTTGAACTTTTCGAAGAATTCCACGTAGCATTCTTCTGGTAAAAGGAGCATAACAAGCCAGGGAAACAGCCCTTCGTGCGTGTTGGCCGCCATTGCTGAATGTTGTTGCAAGAGGGCGCTCGACAAAACAATTATTG
>CM021541.1:12653574-12666170 GCA_010994315.2 Pisaster ochraceus | reverse complement strand
TGCATGGTGGAGATACAATCTAGTGAGGTTTGCAGTAACACCATGTACATGAATTCTCTGTCATGAATGATGGTGGTTCTGAAAAGAAGGGGGTTATGGAAGAGCTTACTCTTTGTACACTTGTGAAATGTTAAACTACCCGTAATCCTTCTTGCTCTTCGAAAAATTAAATGAAAGTGTGAGGATCTTGAAAGTTTTAATGTGTGATTTGATAGACGTGATCTTTCACTGAGAGCTCCGTGAATCGTCTACAAAATTTCTTTTTTAGGGGAGACGTTGGTGTTTCATTTTGTTGTTCTTTGCTTTTCAGCCTACAAGGAGTACCAAGTGACTCGGCCGATCAGTCGGGGTAAAGACATCTCCACCATCGAGGGAATGAAGGAGAGCAGCGAGGATGAAACCAAGGAGGAGAAGAAGAAACGAAAGAATAGGAGACGTCTCGGTGATCTGGATACGACCAGCGAGGAGGAAGAGGACGAGAAGAGTGAGGATTACAACTTGGACAGGTTTGTATTTGACAGTCAACCCTCCTACTGTGTGATCAATGTGGTTTTGAATGATAGCGTGTCGTTGGCCGAGCGGTTAGAGCATCGGACTCAAGTTCTGGTGGCTGAGTCAACAGCGTGTGGGTTCGAATCCCGGTCATGACACTTGTGTCCTTGAGCAAGACACTTAACTATAAGTGCTTCTCATCACCCAGGGGTAAATGGGTACCTGTGAGGGCAGAGATGGTTCTTGTGATTGATTTAGCTTAGTGCACTACATATTTGGCAGCACGGGCTGTATACTCCCAAGGGAGCTTGAGATGGTTTAAGGAATGAAGTAAATGGCCCAGTGACCAGGGGTAATAATGTTGAAGCCCATGAGCGTCACTGAGTGACGAATTTGAGCGCTATATAAGAAGCCACTATTATTATTATTATTATTATTATTAGCTAAACTATTCCAGCCTGTAGTATGATATTGTGTGGTAAATGCATCTACCTCGTACACAGTGGGTTTTCAGTTCCTACCTGGGCCTAATTTCATAGAGCTGCTTAAGCACAAAAAGTAACTAAGCACAATAAAATTATGTTTATCAGAACAAGGTTACCAGCCAAACTACCATTACACATGTACAATTTCTGACTGGTATCCTCCTCATTTCTGCTAAGCAGAAAATATCTGGAGTTTTCCTCTAAACTGAACATTGTTTCATCGTCTTATCCATCTTCAGGAAGCCAGGCATCCTATGGCAGTGTTTGGTTGAGGCTGAATGGTTAAGAGCATCAGACTCATGCTCTGGTGTTTCTAATTAGGAGAGTGTGGGTTCAAGTCCCGGTTGTGTCCTTTTGGCAAGATGCCTTACCATAATAGCTTTGTCCTTTGGATGGGACATTAAGCCATAGTAGACAAGGACTGTTTGTGCACGTAAAAGAACTCAGAACACTCATTGTGGAAGAGTAGGGATTAACCCATGTGTTTCTGGTTCACATAGCAAGCACCCTTGTTTACAGGTTTCCTCAGGCTTGTGAGCTACAGTGATTAGGTTCACTTATGAGGCATCCTTGGTTTCATTAACAATAATGATAATCGGTTTACAATGCTAGCTGCTTTTGACGATCTCTTGGTTTCATAACCAGAAGATTTATAATAACTTAAAAAAAACACAATTTTTTAAAATTATTTTTCTTAAATGATAATTATTTCCTCAGTGATTTGGGGAGTGATCAAGACTACGAGGAGATTGAGGGAGATGAAGAGGTTGATGATGACAGCTACATCAGTGAAGAAAGCGAGTCGGACGGACCAAGGAGGAAGAAATCCAAACGCTACTCTAAGTGGAACAGTCTACCCAAACGACGGAGCCAGAGACGGCGGAAACATGTACGCTATCGAGACATATCAGAGGATGAAGAATTTGATTCAGGTATAAAGTGAATAAATCAAATTATAAGTAAAGAGCTTATTTCCATGAAAAGCCGATACCATTGGTTCCTAAATTGCTTTTGACATCTGATTGAAGATGGGCTCCGAGGTCAAACTGAGTCTCGTGGTGCGCTCATTTTCTAATAGATAGCGTCCAAGGAAAGATGGTGAAAAAATTACCTTATGTTAAAATGGTGTAAAATGCCATTTTATTTGATACTCTTTCATAACGAAATTTGAAACTTGACGTCATCGAACATAAATCAAAAGGGTCTGTATAATATAAAGTGAGACTTTTGTGTCAGTCAAAAGGTCAAATTCAATTCTGTTTTGGTTGAATATCATCAAAATTCATGAGTGAATTGAAAATTCTCATCACAAAAAATGTACAGACCATGTGTTTGAAATGTGGCGCCACAAAAATTTGTTTTCATCATCATCTGTTGGAAAATGAGTGAATCAGAACTTTACCTTCGAGCCCTCCGTTAAGGTTTTGTGAAAGATTCTGTGTAGAGGCTTAGAAAGGTTTATGTAAAGATTGGTGCCAACATTTTGCAAGAAACACTGCTGTAAGCCCTCCGCCCCCTTCTCATTTCGTAAGTCTTCCTTGCTCCTTTATGTCTATGACAACTGTTTAGGAACACAAGTGCCTTGACCTGCCAGGTTGATGTATAGAACTCAAAACATTTTCATTGGAATTATTGCTGAGGGTAAATTGTCCTGGCATCTAGCCATAACATTGAAATCCTGTTGTTAACCAATTTTCTACCATGGGTTTCTATCTCTTAAAATTTCCAGAAAGTGAACAGTACAGTGAATACAGTGACGACAGCGAACCAAGGACGAAAAGACGGAAAACGGCCGTGCATCGCGGACGTGACTCTTACGATGACCAATCAGAGGGCAGCAATCAATCAGACCAATCAGGGGGAGCGAAACGTAAGCCAAGACACAGGGGTAAAGTCATGTCCGATTCGGATTCGTCAGAGGACACTGGGTATGTGCGCAAACGGAAATTTCGGTTGGAGAGCGACGATGACGAGGAGGTGGATGATCGTGAGGAGCGTGTGAGTAGGAAAAACACAACCTCTGAGGAGGAAAGTGGACCTGTCGTTCGCAAAAAAACGGCACCAGTGGTGCGACGTAGGCCGAAAAAGGTACTTGACGATAGCGATTATAGTCCGGATGAAGGACCAAAAACCACAAGAGTGTCTGCCAAACGAGTTGATTACCGGAAAATGGCTGCTGAGAGTAACTCTGAAGATTCTGAAGAAGAGGATGAGGAGGAGGAAGAAGAAGAGGACGAGGAGATGGATGACGAGAAGGAAGACAAAAAGGAAAACAGGAAAGAGGACAAGGAAGATGGAGACGAGAAGCAGAGCGACGAGGTGCAAAAAGAAATCAAGAAAGAGGACAGTTCACGGCCGGAGAAAAAAAACACTTACCAGGACATTGAGCAGGACTCGAATAAGGAGAACGAGCAAGCGCCACAACCGTCTATGAGGGACCTAAAAGCCAAGGATTCTGTGAAGAAGACAGATGATTATGCCACAAAGTCCTCTGTTTCGACATCGGTCAGTAATGGGACCACTGTGAATGGCAGCGGGGCCATTGTCAACGGGACTCCCTCCTCCGGCGGCAACGGAGGCGGTACTACTACGGGTGAGGATGAAGATGATTTGTTAGGTGTGACGGATCTGGTAGAGTACGTCACTCAGGATGTATGAGAAATGGCCTCCGCTTCGTTGCAAAAGAATTTATGACTAAGAAAGAGACTGTACAGTATGAGAGGATACTTTTTAGATTACACAGTGTCTATATTTAAATAGCCAAGACCTTTATGATAATGAAGCCATCTTGTTTTTTTTCTCTATACAAAACTATTACAGCCAAAGTGAGGCTGGATGCAGATATAGTCTGGCCCTGTTTACTTTTAGTGCTACAAGTACATTAAATGAGTACAGGAATATACTATCAGGATTACCAAAAGTTGGTGAAGGTAAATTCTTAAGTTTCAATGTACATGTGTAGGTGTAGAATTTTTTTTACCCCTTGGCTGTGAAATTTGTATTTGTTGTTTATGTTCAATGGGTGTTTTCTAGGTGATATGTTGAAAGTGTTTGTTTACACTTTTGTAAGTCTCTATAGTTTAGGGTGTAATGTTTGTCTCAAAACAAAAGCAAGTGTTTTTTTTTTCAAATTATGCGGACAGTATGTCTCAGTTGTGTTTATTTATTATCTTTATTGGGAAAGGATTACTGTGGTTTTACTCCCCTACCGCAAAAGTCAGGGAGTTCTCAAAAAATGTGACACGGCAGAAAACGTGAAGACAATTGAAATATCAGTCTTGATATTAGTGCCATAAACTGTCTCTGCGATATGTTGATAGATTTCTTGTAGTCCTAGTTAGGTGCTATTTGAAAGCCTTATTCTCGTCTGTTTGATGAGCAAATTAACCCAGTTTTGAGTTTAGTAGGAAGTGCTTGGTTTTGGGATCGACAATCACAATTGTATTTTTGAGAATGTACTCATGAGCTGACATTGTTTTAGTTATCAAATGATCCAAAAAGGGATCAATGTTTTGCTGGAACTACCAAAAAGAAGAAGAAAAGAAAACAAGGATGAGATTGTGTCCATTGTGGGTTTAAGAGGAATATTTGTTGATAAAAACTAGAACAATGTTGACTAAGAGTTATCGCATAAAGCTACATCAAAAATGTTTTTCCTCACCATATGGAGGTTTCTGCTGTTTCTGAATTGGCTTAACAAGTGAATTTTTCAACCCTCCTACTGTCTGACCGTTTAATATCATCAACTGTGGTTTTGAATGATAGATAAACTGTCAGCCTGCAATATGAAACCATGTGGTGAATGCATCTACGCAGTACACAGTCAACCCTCCTACTGTTTGCCCATTCATTGTCATCCTCAAGGTTTTGAATGATAGATAATCTAGGCTTGCCTGCAATATACTGTATGAATGCGTCTATACGGTACACAATTAACCCTCCTAATGTCTGACCATTCAATATCACCTGCTGCTGTTTTGAATGATAGATAAACTATGCCAGCGTGCAATGTCAAAAGCCTGCACACATTGTCAATGGGAGACTTTGGAATGCTTGGTGGCAGCAGACTTTACCAGGTAAATTTTCATTGTTTACGTAGTTTTGAGCGTGCACATATTACTGAGAACAATGGATTTATTTACCTGGTATAAGTCCCCCATTGTAGTGTTTCTTTAGCATTTTGCCAACGTTTTTTTTGTATTATTTTAGTTTTGTACCTAAATTGTACTACTTTTTGGTTTTCAAAGGGTATTTGACTAAAGCAGAATATTTAATGTACTCTTATGACTTCATATCGTCTCTAAACTATCAATGATCTAAACCATTCTTACCATACTCATATCTACCGAATTATATTTTTGTATGACACTTTTTAGGCCGTTTCCAAAACGGCGACTTCGGCTAGAGCTAGCTACAGCTAGATCAGCGCGTCTGCCAGTGTTGAAGAATAGGCAGACGCGCGCGATCTAGCCGTAGCTGTAGCCGAAGTCGCCGTTTCGGACACGGCCGTACTATGTTTCACCAGTTAGGAATCCATTTTATGAATGACATAATACCTGAATTATGTCTGTGGTTTAGTTGCAACTGGTCTTTGTCATGGTGAAGACATTCTTTCAAATCAAAAGGCATTGCCAAATCCTTTCCCACTGGACTTTGTTATGGTCAGTTACTCTGTTTAACCTCAATGACAATGATGATACAATTACAATGTACTGTCCCCAGACTATTATTTACCTGCCAGCCTCGGTTCGGTTACAGTGAGTGTAATGACAGAAAAATCAAGATGGCCTCATCATGACAAAGGTCTCTCCACCATGAAAAGCCACAAATCTGTGTTCATTTTACACAATGAAGTTTATCTGTTTTTCCCTCCACCTCCGGCCTTACAGATTCCACGGAATTTGAATGAAGTGGCACGTACCATAGCTTCTCCTAGTTAGCGTTTATAGGTCTGTCTTTCAGTGTACGCGACAGAGAGATGTTACTTCATATTTGACTTGCTTGGTGTCTTCACAATATTGTGTACTTAACTGGAATATGACTAATAGATTGAGGTTTATGTATTTTATAATAATAACCAATATGCGTTCTTAAGTTTTGTTTTCCCAACCTCGTTTTGATGTATCGGTCACCTCATCAAGTAAGGCATTCTGTAACAAGATGGGCGGCTCGGTTGATCCTGCATCTATGGAAACGAGGTTGCATTTTCCCTATTTTGAAAACTGTGAAATGACTGGCACGTGTTCACATTTAGTTTTACAGATCACTGAAAACTATTAGATTGTGGCACAAACCTCGTTTTTATAGATGTGTATCTTCTCTGAAATGCCTTAACGAACTGATCATGATTTTCCCGAAAAAAGGAAAAGAAAACAAAAGTTTCGATTTCTTTCCAAAGCAAGCGAAGTGAGCACAATGTACTTAATTGTGAAAAAGAACATTCAACATTCTCACGCGATTTTCCTCGACAACTGGAAATTAAATAATCTGGAGCTTAAATTTTAATTTGAAGTTATGACGACGTTCTATTTCATTTTGTTTTATTTTATTTATTTATTTATGTCAATGCATTTCTATGAAATGGTTGATAGAAACTAACCTCGTGTTCTTCCCCAAACACTTACCGAGCCTAGGATAAGGATCACGTGCGTAGTCCGCCATTGCTGAGGTCAAACCAAACTAATCATAAAACGTCCACGTGTGTACGCGCGACACACAACTATCAGCCAATCACTGGTCTTCCCATGACCCCCAGCGAGGGCGCTGTTTTAACTTTTGACGTCATCTGCAAGATTTTTTTTTTTCACCATCTATAAAAAGACAATTATTTTTTCCCCGATTTATTCCCAAAGCTTTTCTTCATGTTAAAGAGATTTGTGGAGTACATAGTTTATCTGCTAGAATTTTGACTATTTGCCTGATTGCTTTCTTCTTGTAATTGTTTCTCTTAAAAATGAAAGCGTAAACATATCTTTTTCCCCTTGGTTTTTTGTGAAGGACATAGTCCCTAATAGCGTTGAATAATGTATGCATAATATGCGTCTTTTAATGTATATAATTGTATGTACATGAGTATCATCGATATCGTAATAAAAACTACATTTGAAATCAACCAATGTGTCAACATTTTCTCTGGAACATTCTTCTCCTGAAGGCAAGAAGAGTATACTGTCTGAAACGTCGAGACCACACCAGCTCTTTTCAGAGGCAACACTCCCCCTAAAAGAAATGTACACATGTTAGGACCCGCACCTTTAACTAGTTATAGTTTCTTCATGTTTTCGATTTCCACACCATAAAACTGATTTTCTCTGGAGTTGGGGTATTTTTCATATAATTTTCGTACAAAAAAGAAAAGCTAAAAGGAATAGAAAACAAATCATATTCTTCCAACTTTAGTCTGACTTCCGAATGTTTTGCTCTTAGAAAAGATTTAATCTAAACAACTCTGGTAAACGGTGGGAAAAGAACATCGTATATTTAAAGCCTACACCTGTTTATGCAGGGCAGCCCTTTTACTCGATAAAATGTTCCCACTTGTTTTCCAAGGACCAAAATAATAATCTTGTTTCCCCCACCACTTATTCCGTCTGACTTAAAGATTTCTAAAAGTAAACATCTCCTCAGAGGTTGATTGGACGTTTAATGTTTAGTTGATAGGAATTTGTACCGAGTCAAAACCCTTGATTAATCAAACCGTAATTCTCCATATACTGTCAAGAACGAACAATGTGAACCTGCTTGCATTTCTTTTCTTTGTAGAAATGATCCGTACCGGGTAGAATTATCTCAGAAATGCAAGTTATTTGTCAGATGATTACGTAATAAGTATCGGTTCAAAGGAGCTTAGAAATGAACAGAAAGGGAACAGCATAGCTTTTAGTTCAAGCAAGATCCTTAGAAAGAAAGGATCTTTATGTGTGGAAAAAACGTCACGATAAAAAACTACGAGGATCCTTGCGAAGTCTGCTTTACACTGTAGGGAGACCACAGGCTGTTGTGAGACACACTAAAGGGAAAATCATCTGGTTTTCACCCTGAACGTCAAGTTCTCCATTGAACTGAGTAAGTTGGGGGATTAATTTATAGTAAAATATATTCCTTGCATAATGCTCTATGGTCATACCTGTGTACACCTGTGTACATGTTATTTTTTAACAATCATGGCTTCTGATTCGAAAGGTGTCAGACAGTTGCCCTCTCCGGCTTCATATAGACATTTCTAGAAGTGTAGATAAACAAACCGCGCTGTTGGGGATGGGGGGGGGGCGTGATTGAGATGAGGCGTGGATGGGGGGGGGGGTAGAAGAAAGGATACATCTGTAAATTGGACCATTTTTATTTTGAGATTGAAAGTGGAGAAACCAATTATCTATAAGAAACTTAGTCTCTCTTTAATAACTTAACTACTTTATCAAAAATAGGCAACCGTATACTTTACGTAAAAAAAGCTAAACAAATACCCCAAAACAAAATAAAAACAAAACGCGTACAAAGAACACCCTAAACAAACCCCAACCACAACAGCATTTAGCAACACATTTCCTGCAATTTAAAAGCATACATAAAACTGTTTTATTTTGTTTCAATACCCAACACTGAATATTGTATTCGATTCAAAGAAAAAAAGCACCAAGCTTGATGCATGAGAAAGTAGTTGTGTTCGATGGACGTGAAAATTAACGCAGAGAATGTTTTCGGTACTGATGGGCCTAATACGTTGCTTTGTATTACAGTACATTCTTAATTAAGCAATTATAACTTAAAATGTGTTAATTATTAAGGTATGCAAATGTAAACTTAGTCTAACATCATTACCATGCATCCACCCATTACAAAGTTCGACCCCCCCCCATTACAAGGTCATGGCGTTTGAATGTAAACTGTCAAATAATGTAGCGTGACTGGCACATTCTGTATCGGGTCTGAAACCACGTTTACACGGTATAGAAGTTGGAACGATAGCGGTCATTGTGAAGACAATCCCGCAGTTTGCATAATAGGATGTCTAGCGTGTATTTACTTGGATAAACACAATACAGAATCATAGTACATAAAAGTACAAACGTACTAATATTGTTACCCATTTAGAATTTTTTTGTGCTTGATGAAAGTAAGCAATTTCCCCTTTAAACAGTACTAAAAATAAACATACTTGTATGTGTTTTTTGTTTGTAATAGTCGTTTTTCTAAAAATTACTGTCTTTTTTCGACAAGAATGAGGAGGGAGAAACCCCAGAACATTTAATGAGATTTTTCCGAAAAAATGATATAACTTTATGTTTGATGGCAGAACAAATGTAATAATCGTTATTTTTAAGTCTGTTAGCCTGCCACAGTCTCCTTTGAGTGCAAAACCAATACTGTAAATATGTATTCCCACCTGTGACATTAAGGAGACAATAATTAAGTACATTATACCCAACAAGAACATAAACCACACGGAACTCAGTGAAATATACACTACCCGCACTAATACCGCACCATATTGAGTGGATATAATACGACCGTAAAAGACCAACAGCGCCACCATGCGACCATGCTGTGCAACGCTTGGTCGCGCGCATCGGCAGTGTGCACACTCCCGTCCGTTGAACCTCCATGACTGTCCACAAAGAAAGCAACGCAGTTCATGAAATGTTGGAACAGTTATACAATTTCTGAATTTCGAAGATACCTTTTCTACATTGGTCTAATGTTAATCAATATTTTATCTATCAATGAATTTGGGGTTGATTTTGAATAATTAAATATTATTATGCAGTTTGGTTTTAACCAGAACTGTTTTTCTGAGAGTGCGCCCCCAGTTGAAACCACTTTGACCTTTGGGGCGTTGCCGCCTCAATACAAACAAAGGAAACGAACATGGCGGCAATGCGATCACGCAGTGTGCAAAACAACAACCACCACAAGGCCATTATAAAACTACACCACATCAGTTTACAAGCAAAAATAATAAGAACTTGACAATAACAGCCCATTAATTTTCTAGACTAAGGCCTAGTGTGAACGTTATTCGGATTTGCTTATTTAATAATTTTGAAACTTTGATTTCAATAAACATTTAAATTGTTTTTTCTCTTACAAAAATGTTTCTCCAAATAACTTTCCACCTAACCTTGTTGTCAGGTGAAGAAGAAACCTAAGGTTTTAAAGTTAGGCCTACTAGCTGTGTAAATTGCATTACAGATAATAAACCGTCTTAATGTTTTTAAAATACAAATAACAGTGTCTCACTATTATTAGTGAGACATACTACTATGTCTCACTAATTATTATTGAGACATAGTATAAAGCATTACTGCAGTAAAAACTGATTTCATCTCAGTGAGGTAATTTTTTATACTGCTACACAAAGTACCGGACGAATAGTAAAACAATGACTTTGTTCAGACGGTCCCCATTTTATTACCACGTACGCCAATGCACATCCTTTACACAGTCCGTCGTCACAAAAACTCTGTCTCACAGCAGAGCTAGTCGATCTTCCCAACACTTCCAAATAAAATAGTTTATAATAAAAATCGTCTTTATTTAATCGATTCCTTCGGTTTTGAATTCTCAGGGATTATATAATGTGTGTGTGACGTCATTATTATCTGTGGAACTTTTGGTGTGTCGCAATCTGTGGTTCTTTTGGACTGTCGCAATCTCTGAGGGAAAAACCCCAGTCCAGCTGCTGCAATTGAGAGGTGAGTTTCCTCTGATTCTTGTTCTCCCATGTTCTCCCATTGTAACCTTAGTAACTCGTTGACCAATTAGAAAAGGGCTGCGACAGCCCCTTTTGTGTGTAATGTAATGTCTTGTTTGTTTGTTTACTATTGTTGAGGTACGTATGAACAGGTATTTGACGGCTTTTGGGATGGGGTGGGGTGGTGGGGGGGGGGCGGGTTGAGATGAGGTTTGGATTGGGGGGAGAAGAAAGGATACATCAGTAAATTGGACCATTTCAATTTTGAGATTGAAAGTGGAGAAACCAATTATCTATAAGAAACTTAGTCTCTCTTTATTAACTTAACTACTTTATCAAAAATAGCCAACCGTATACTTTGCGTAAAAAAACAATCTAAACAAATACCCCTAAACAAAACAAAAACAAAAAGCATACAAAGAACACCCTAAACAAACCCCAATCACAACAGCATTTAGCAACACATTTCCTGCAATATAAAAGCATACACAAAACTGTTTTATTTTGTTTCAATACCCAACACTGAATACTGTATTCGATTCAAAGAAAAACCACCAAGCTTGATGCATGAGAAAGTAGTTGTGTTCGATGGACGTGAAAATTAACGCAGAGAATGTTTTCGATACAACTGATAGACCTAATTGTGACATACGTTGCTTTGTATTACAGTACATATTAAGCAAATATTACTTAAGGTATTCATGTAAACTTAGTACAGTATCATTACCATGCATCCCCTCATTACAAAATTAGAAATTATATTTTTTCCCATAACAAGGTCAATGGGTTTGAATGTAAACTGTCAAATAATGTAGCGTGACTGGCACATTCTGTATCGGGTCTGAAACCACGTTTACACGGTATAGAAGTTGGAACGATAGCGGTCATTGTGAAAACAATCCCACAGTTTGCATAATAGGATGTCTAGCGTGTATTTATTTGGATAAACACAATACAGAATCATAGTACATAAAAGTACAAACGTACTAATATTGCTACCCATTTAGAATTATTTTTGTGCTTGATGATTAAGTAAGCAATTTCCCCTTTAAACAGTACTAAAAATAAACATACTTGTATGTGTTTTTTGTTTATAATAGTCGTTTTTCTGAGAAAAACTGGTATTTTGTAATTAAAAAGAATGAATTTAACGTTAATACTCTAAATAACGCTACTTGAATCGTCAATGGCACAAAAGAACCAGAAAAAGAATCGATAGTTTAGTTAGTCTGTAGGCAAAATTAAAAAACAATGAGTTTGAAACTCGTCCGAGCCTGCAAACAAACGCCGCGTAGAGGGAACACAGCAGCGGGGTCTGAGCGCCTTGTTCACGGTACACATGTTGACAGTCGGCCGCTGTTTGTCAGCGCCGTACCGTAAATACAGAAACGCATTGCATCTAATGCTTATCACAAAGTTGTTTAGAGTGCAAACTCGGACATCATAAGCAAATATATAGACAAAAATTTCACTCTAGATATCTCTATCCAAAATAATTGAAAACATCACAAATTAACGTTTAGCTATAATTAGATTAACGATCTAATCAAAGGAAGAATTAGAAACATTACATCCACGAAAAACACAATCGTCCTCTTGTAAACGATTATCACTTATTATCAAGTAAATGTTTATTCTTAAAATTGGTCTTTAAACATGTTTCTATTACTGTCTTAGGAAAGCTTAATAATGTTCATCGATCTTAAGTAGGATTCACATGGCAATGTTTTACATGCAAATTATTATACAAACCATTTCAAGCCGGATACATCAATTACCAACTAATATGAATAATAATAAACAAAATCAATCTAGCTATCAGAAAGTCTTCTAATTATGATTTATTTAACAGACCAATGTCCTGGCAAAATATTGGGACATTACTTTAATACTTAGAAAACATTGTGCTAAGCTTGTGTTCCCAAAAA
>CM021541.1:12642475-12652574 GCA_010994315.2 Pisaster ochraceus | reverse complement strand
ATGGAATATGACAACATTTCTGTATTTATGAGAAACCAATCAGACAAACATATTCAATAATCAAAACATTATCCAAAAGGATTCTCGAAAACAAAGTACATTTTGGGATTTTTAAAGTTAATTTTCCAGAAGAGTATTAAGGATGATTAAAGTTTTATGAATTGAATTGAATTAATTCCGATCTTCTAGCTGTTGTAAAATGTGGAGAAACCCGTTGTTTTTATTTAAACGTAGTTATTGGAGTCATTTCGATTGTGGCAATCGAAATAAAAAGGTAGTGGCATTCTGGGTCTCCCAAAAGCTATTTCCTCAACCACAAATAAAACTTCCTACCGATATATTTGTAGTGAGCATAGATACCGGGATAATACTAATGCGAATATTTTCACTAAAATTTCCGATAAAATGTTAAAACAAAAACAATATTTTGAATTTTACAGATGCTTTGCTCTGTCTCCATGATACACACTCTTAGCTTGTATTATTCTGCCCTAAGCAGTAAAAGAAACGAACATCTATTCAAAGGTTCAGTTAAACTAATTTATTTGAATCTGTCATGAAATATATGTTATTGTATTTTTAAAAACTATATTTTAGTTTATAAAGTTGTTAAAAATGATCCTATAGTTAGTAGGCGTTCTTGAAATACTGCTGAAAATCGGCACATGATTATGAAGTTCATGTTTTTTGAAATTGGTTTTGACACAATTTTTGCTGCTTTTAATCTCTGTGCACGTACACACAGATTTGCATATTTTAGAAGAGTAAATAACGTTTGAATGAATAGATCAAAACCAGAGAATAACAAAGTACACAAATTGTAACAAGTTTACCTTACAACACCAGATACACCAGCAGTATCTACAGCAGGCACACTTCCCACATTTCTTTGTCTTGCAAGGATCGCAGACCGATTGATCCGTGCAAACACACCCCTCAGGAGGCCTAACTTTGCACGGTTGGTTATGACAATTCGCCATTCTAAACGTTCTCCCAATCCCACAGTTGTAAAACGTTCAACTTTTCGGGTAAAATTCTCTCGAATCTAAACTGCTCTAAACCATCTGGGTTTTATATACTGCCGACGAGTATGTGTCACTCATGTTAGAAGGGAAAGGGCTAGGGGCGGGACTAACGAGGATTCCACGCCACTGTGGTATCATTACCTAATGGTATTTCAAGTTCCTTATTTAAAAAAAACCCACATTTTAACAATGCGCCATGACAATAAGCCAACTTCATTTGCATTCAGAATGTTTTTTCAGACATGTCGCAATACTTTCATCATAATATGTTGTGTTTAACTTGCCATAATACCAAGGTAGATTATTTCAGAGAGACTGCGGTCGAGAGTAAATTTATTTGGCTCATAAAATTTGTCTGCCCAAAGCCATTTTCTTCAAAATCAATTTGATATAGAAGGCTTGGGAAGTTTACCTGGAGAATTATTTAGGAAGCTTTTTTTTTAAGTTGGGAGAATGGGGCAGGGGAGTAGAAACAAAGAAATACCCTTTTTTAGGCCATCTGTTTTGTGAATCCGTTTGAATTATTTTATTGTCGATACATTAATCTCTTTTCTGCAGTCTCTGAATTTCATACTTTTAACTGTTTCTAAACAGGATTTTAATTCAACAGACAATATTCAACAGTGATTTTGAGTGGGATAATAGTGAAATAATAATTGTACGGGTTGGTTTGGTACTTTCAATAGCATTACATGTAAATGTGTCAATTAGTAAGACGCAATCGGATTGATGACAACTGGGGAAAAAACCCATTTAAAACCCCTTTTATGAAGAATAGGGCCTATAGTAATAATAACCTCGTTTTTTTGGGTAGTGTAAACGCAATACCAGTGCTTAGTGCTGGGTAATTTGATAGCATTAAATGATGATATTGTTGCATTTTCTGCAATAAGAAATAAATGAAAGCCATAATTAGAGGAATTTAGACAACAAAACTGAAAATACTTTTCATTAAACATTTCTTTATCGATACGGAGTGACCTGAACTTGTCAAAAGTAAACATGCTCTCTATAAATAGGTGTCTATCTACCAACATAAGTTGTATATACTAAACAATACAGGCAGGTGGAGGGATATGTACTTCCATTTTGCATAATAAAGTCTACATGGATTATGTTGACAAACATATTTACTTATCAAGTTTCTTTCAAAATAAGCCCATGATTTACTAAAATGTTGCAAAACAAGTGTCAGGGATGACGGGGTGTGCAGTTGCTGAGGGATGTCATTTCAAGGGTTGTGTTTCTGTGTATACATCATTAAAAGCCAAAGTTTCCTGTAAATTAAAACCTTTTTACGGTAAATGGGCTTTAAGGTCGTTTCCGAATCAGCGGCTAGCTATGGCTACGGCTGCAGCTACGGCTAGACTTCCACGTCATGTTAGTATGAGACGCTCTAGCAACACCCATAAGCAAAAGGCGCAGCCGTCACCTTAACCGCCAATATGGATACGGCCTTATTTTTCTTCGAAGACGTCTGCGTCTTTTTTTAGCACTACTATCAAGATAACGTTTAGTACTAATACTAACAGTGAAACATTTCCCGCTCTTGTCATTTTGAGCTGGATAGGACAACAGCTCCCAATCAAACTCGATAGTAAACACTTTGTCTGTCAGCCAACATTGTAGTGACGTTTGAAATTTTGCACCAGACACAAAAATGAAACATAATGTAGATAATTTCGAGGACAACTTTTACAAGTAGGACATTACACTCGAATTTTTTATAACTACTCTATTGTTCTGAGTATCAAGTTTTACTCCATTTCGTCTGGCCTCGATTCGACACGACGTATCGTGTTGACTCTGGTGAACTATTAGCCGATTTGTCCGTCCATCTCCACATTAGCCATTGAGAAAATTATGCATACGATGACGAAGGTAGCCACTATGACCAAACCATCAGATGACCATGTTTTGGGACGCCAGCGTCTGTCGGACTAAAAAAAACAAAACCAAAACACACAAAGAAAACTCATAAATAAACCAGCCCAGTTGTGATTTTAAAAAGTGAATCGGGAAACAGCGACGCAGTTAAACAGGTCTAGCGTTCGAATACCCGCCTGGCTTATACATTCTGTAACCCGAGGTGATAACCAAAACTCGAAGCAAGTTGCTTAATAACATCGTTCAATAATGACATGATTGCATTAAATCACACAAAATGCTATCCTACCTCAAAGCAATTTCTAAAAGTGTTACTTTCAGTTAAAACCGAGCTAAGCTCTTTCAGATTTATAAACTAGCACTCACCCGTGTGGGATCTTCATTTGACGTGTTAGTACTTTCCGAAACGTCTTGGGTTATCTGAGTATCTGACATGCTCAAGTTAAAGCTAATGAGCTTATTTTCCAAGAATAGTGTATCTTTGTACAATGGCGTGTCTTAATACCACTTCCAAATAGTGTCTTTGTACAATGGCGTGTCTTTGTACAACTTACAAATAGTGTGTCTCTGTACAATGGTGTCGATTCTGTAAATGGTTGCGACTAGGTACCACATTAATTTATGTCCACAATTGCTGATACGACGTAAGCTTATTAACACCCATGTATGTTTGTCACGTAAAAGCCTGACGTCGAGGTTTCAAAAAACGGTACCGATGTTGCCAAGATACCGACGCAATGCATGTATGTGGTATTTGTTGATTGGATGATACCTGGTTAACTCATAAATAATCAGGAATATTCCATTCTTGGGGTCTATTGTCTCGTATAACTATTGATTAACTAACATACTAACAAAGACAATAGTATTTGGACAAGATGTCACTATTTCTTTGTTTTTTTCTATTTTATTGAACGCCTTCACCGTTGCAAAATAAAATACTCTACATGGTTTTACAAGCTAAGCCCTATACATGATGCATACTTGGAGATGTGCTTAAAACTTATCTTTGGACTCCGTAATTGATGGTTTAATATTTACATGAACATTTGTTGTTGTTTTTTTTAGTGGAGGGTGAGTCGAGTGCAATTAGGCTTCTTTTAGGCAATCTAAGACTTTTTTGTTTTGTTGGAGGCCTACATTTGTAAGACCTGAGCTTCCATTGATAAAATAAATTCCATAATAAATAAATAAATAAATAAATAAACGCGGCATAATTTGTATTGACAAAATACTAGTTGTACTACCCCGGGTAACAATGGAATGTTCCAGGTAAACATGTGACAAGGTGGGCGCACTTTGCACGTGGCTTCATGTGTGTCTCGGGCGGCTTTATATGTGTATTGTTTATAGCATATAATGCATTTATATACGATGGTCTGAAACAAAAAACATATCAACATAACAATTTATTGTAGAACTTTACATTTTTTTTTAGAACAATTTATTGCTATGGTCTCCCTTTTGTTTCTAAAGGACGTCTGTTCTAAAGTTATTCTGGGAATTATTTCAAGCATTGGATGATACATTGTTCATGGTAATAAATACGATATAAATACTTACCTTAGCTGGATCAGCAACTTAGGGATTTGTCCCTTGAGTTTGGGGTTGAGGCTCGGAAGTGTCATTGCCGCCCATTGTTCTAAGGTTCTTTGACAGCTGTTCACTAATTGACAGACACTGTGACGTTCACAAAGTTGGTGATGTTTGCAACACTACAGTTTCACTGGTGGTTCAAGAAGCGTAAATGAATGGAACGCGGCATTATGTGTGTTAACAAAATACTAGTTGTACTTTGGGTAACACGTGACAAGGTGAGCGTTTACTGATTGGCTGTTTTGTTTAAGGTATTCAGGGATCTTCGAAAAAAACAAACACGTTCGCCTTATTGCCACAACACACTCTAATTTTAAAGAGACGAACAAAGAAAAACAATTCAGACACTTCAATTTGTCAGAATGTCTGTTTTATTGAGTTTTTTTCGAAATACCTTTGCGAACAGTTTGGACAAAATGCCTATTCATTGTATAACATGAGATTTGGAGTCACAACTACCTTTTGATGTAGTCCAGTTAATTACTGAATTTGCCAATTTGATTATAATTTCTTCCAGGTTTCGGTATTTTGTTCCTCATAAAACCCAAAACACTCTCTCGTACTGGACTGAGAAATTCACACCACGCCCCTTTGCCTCAAATGAGAATTCAGTGATACAAAATGTCTAGTGTCCAAGCATTGGTGCGACTGTTAAACAATCAACTGTAACGTATTGAGGCTTTGCTTTCTTATTAAGCATCTAAAACAGCTAGCCAAAATTAAAAAAAATTACATAATTTGGTGGGTAGATAGGTCGCTCGTATCTCTTACATTTCTGCCAGTTTCTTATATATCCGGCTTTGTTTAAGTGCATTGCAGCGTATCAATATTTCTACGCAAGTGTGCATTTATAAATGTTAATTCTTTAATAGCTGATACACAACCTGTAGCTGAGACCAAGCAACGTTGTCGCTTTGCAATTTGTTTCTTCTTTCCTTAGCATACTTTTGTCGTGAAAAATGTAAACATGTTAATGTTAGTCCTTTTAACTGCAGTCATGTAATTAACAGACCAATAATAAAACTAAACGAATTAAATTGAATTAAATTGGTTGAATTAAAAACTAGTAATGGTAAACAACATTGCGAAATACATTGACAAGTTGTCTTTAATATCTTAAATGTAAAAAGTGAACAATTATTTCGGGTACAACTTTCGATTTGAGGGAGAGGTGACTTGGGATTATCTAATGGACTTCCTTCTTTCGGGCATTACCACTTTTTGATTTCTGCTACACATACAATTCAGCTATTAATTGTATTATACAGGATTGGTTAGAATGAAAAACATAATTTTTCTAATTTGAGTCTGAAAGCTTAATGCTTAAGAAGTTCATATAACCCTTTTTCCCTGTAAAATATTTCCCTCTGAAATGAATTAACAGTCGAGTAAAATGTATCTGCACCGCCCCACACAAACAAAACGAGAAGCTGATTTCGGTTGTGACAACCAAAATCAAGGACAGTTTGTTTACATGCTGAAAATTGTGCCTGGTTTTTCGCTATTTTATCCTGCCTCACACACCGGGTTAAGCCTAAAGTTTCACAGGTGTGTGTTTTCATTTATTTTATTGATCAAAAAAAATAAAAATAAATAAACACTGCATGTCTGCGACTGTTTTGTCAGTACCAAAACTGTATAATACCTAAATGCAACAAACTTAACTTCGAAAACGTTTAAACTTTCATATTTTAACAAAATCTCTTATTCTCCAAAATAACCCCCCACCCCCCCAAAAAAAATCGGAAATGTTTAAAATTTAAGTTTTTCTCCAAAATGCTTTTTGCAACGATTTTTAAACATTTATTCTAACAGTTCATGTATGAACTTATTTGATTTTAAACTGAAACCAAGTCTCTTGGTACGAGAACAAAACACTACACGACAATGCCGAAATATTTCTTGCTTATCAAAGTGTTCGTGTCTTTTTTAAAGCCACGTGGGGTCAAACAGGATTTTAACAACCACTGTGGATTCATATAGTAGTGCTCACATTTTAGAGCAAGTTCGGGTGGGCGACTAGAGTGACTAGACTTACCAGAAACCATAGAGCACAGGGAGATTGATTGAATCGACCATGCACTGGAGCATGGTCGATCTAGTCAAATCGAGAGCTACGTCACACAGTAGTCGTCGCCCACCCGAACTTGCCATTTAGGGGGTTGAAGTACCTACAGTTAATCTAAGGTTTACCAGCCGTGCAGTAGTCTGGCATTGTGTCTCACAATGAGTCTTTCTAAAAAGTTGTTCCTTGTGATTGGTCGAGATTTGACTGAATCACTTGTCACTGTGAATACATAATGAGGATCAATTTTAAATATGTACCAGTACACTGCTAGTTGAAGGACTTTGTGTTTGGTTAACAGTTACTGATAAGTCTCTTGACCGTGTGCCAGAATATTCCCGCTCATTTTGTTCTGTTTTCTTTATTTCTATATTTCATGATCGGCTTAAGAATGTCACTACAAGGTTCCCTAAGCGTTTTTCCCTATTTTTTGAATCAAACATCCTTACGGAACATGTATATTGCTATTTTGTTAAAACTATTCGATAAAGACACAGTAAGTTAGATCATGTATTTGTCGGGCTTGTCATTCCGTGTTGTTTCGTTGTTGTTCAATCTTACTTTTTTTGTAGCTTGTTTACCCCAAATTAGTCCGCTGCATCAAGATTCATGTAAAACGTCGCCTCAAAGTTCCACGTAAAAAGATGAGTCAAGATCAGCCTATAGAAAATCCACTGTTGTCTCCTATTCTAAAAGCTGCTGTTCTATGACAAAAGAGACAAACAAGAAATGACTATATATCATAAAGTAATGAATAAGAATACCCAAATTAACACCATGTAATAAACCACAAGGGAATATGACAGGTAAATTTTAATAACTTGGGGTTGAAAAAGGAACAAACGACAAGAGCGGGATTAGGGCCAACGTAGGGCTAAATAACTAAGTTGGTAGAACCGTAGGTCGTTGGTTCAAATCCCATTCAAGTCGGTTCTTCTTTTTCAAGCCCCAAATTATTATTATAACAAATACTTGTATTACAAAAAAACTTGAACGGCCAATCATTTTGATAAATGAATAAAAAAGTGTGCTGTTTGGTCGTTAAAGTCAATTTAGTTTGTTTTCGACACATGAACGCGGAAAGGGAACAACCATGCTGTTAGGTCTTACCTTGTTTTTGTAACGGGGGTGTTACTTCCGACATTTCTTTTCGTGCTTGATACGACAGGTTGGGTACACAAATACCCTTTTGCAGATTTTGCATTGGAGCCTGACCTGAAAGTAGATTTGAAGATATTTAGTTTGTTCTCAAACAATTCAATGTTGAGATGAATATGCTGTTGATGACAGTTTAAACAATCGTTGGAGAAACTTACTCGTCTTGTATCCGCGATGGACGGATTTGTCCAAACCCTTACACCTTTCTGTGATGGTCGAGGGTTGTTTTTAGGCATTTTAAAGGACTGCTGGAAAGTGATGTATATATAAATTTTTCTTAATATGTCGATATTACCAAACTTCTCTAACAATTCGTCTGATCCGTCGAATGATATGGTAACCTTTTATCAAAATATATGTCTTAAAAAAAAACCCACACCATCGTATACATCCCATGATGAAACCTTACAATTCTGTAACATTGCCACAACAAAAGGGATATTTGATTTCGAAAAAGGGTGTTTGCATGTTATGGTTGAGATAGGACAAGTTTGCTATTTATCAAACTCAACCCCTGAACATCCCTCAAGATTAATCGACAGTTCCCGCGTGAGAGTCCTCCCACTCATTTTGGTGACCAGACTTTCCCCGCTTTTTTGGCCTTTGTAGTCTGGCGCCATGACATAAAACCCCAAATAACGTCTAGATTGCAAAAATAAAATACTTACTACACGAGGACCATATAGCTATCACACTTGTCTACTCTCTAACCTGGTTACAATTCCAAAGTTGGTGAGTTACTTTTACGTGTACGTTTTAGATAAAACGCAGTATTAAAGGCAAGGAAGGTCTTTGATATTGACTCCAGCAAATTAATAACCCTACAAACTTACTTGGTAAAGAGCACTAAAGAGATGTTGACATTATAACTCAGTGTGAAGTAATGTAATTTTAGATAAAGATTAAATTTTTCACCCCCAAATTGAATCTGAGAAAGGCTTCAGGCATGAAGCCTTTCTCACGAATCCGAAAACACAATGCCATGCAACAAAAGGTGTTTTTTCATGCATTATTTTCTTGCAACGTCGATGACCAATTGAGCCCAAGTTTCACAGGATTTTTATTTTTCATGCATTTGTTGGAAGACACCAAGTGAGGATACTGGTTCTTAAAAACTACTAAAAATATACACTGCCTTTAAGTTGAAGTACTTTACTGATGCCTACGGATAAATTATCTGAATAAACTCTTGCCTGATGTTGTTTTGAAGACTGTGTGGAGGGGTAACAATGCGAAGCTGCTAAAAATAGACACCACATAATATCTGGTGTCGGATGAGCCAGCCTTTGTAGACGTACCTCTTTCCACATTTGCGACACACGAAGAATGTTTGACTTCTGTGCTGAAATGGGAACCAAGCCACGTACAAAAACAAACCCCCAAAACAAAAACAATGAATATTATGAAACTCTTTTCTGGCCGAAAAAAAGGAGGAAAAGCAAGGTAAGAATCTCAAAGGAATGGAACTTGTAATGTTTTAAACAATTTCATCCACTGAAAGAAAGACAAGTTGTTCTTCATTCAGAACAAATGTTAACATAAAGTAAACGTGGAATTACTTGTAGAACTTTTTGCAGAATTTGCATTTGCATTTGCGTCTGCGCTGAAAATAAATGGGAGATATTTAGTTTGTTCTCAAACGATTCAACGTTGAGATGAATATGCTGTTGATGACAGTTTAAACAATCAATGGAGATACTTACTCGTCTTGTATCTGCGTTGGACGAATTTGTCCGAACATTTGCACCAATCCGACGTAAACGAGAATCGTTTCGAGGCATTTTAAAGGACTGCTGGAAAGTGATATGTGTTTTTTTTTAATATGTCGATGTTCCCAAACTTCTCTAATGATTCGTCTGATCCGTCGACTGATATGGTAACATTTTATCAAATTATATATCTACTAAAAACACACCATCGTATACACCCCATGGTAAAACCTTTGAATATTCGATTTCGTAAAAAGGGTGCTTGCATTTTATGGTTGAGATAGGACAATGTTGCTATTTATCAAACTTCACCCCGGAACATCCCTCAAGATTAATCGACAGTTCCCGCGTGAGGGTCCTCCCGCTCATTTTGGTGACCAGACTTTTCCCGCTTGTTTGGCCTTTGTAGTCTGGCGCCATGACATAAAACCCCAAATAACGGCTAGATTGCAAAAATAAAATACTCACTACACGAGGACCATATAGCTATCACACTTGTCTACTCTCTAAACTGGTTACAACTCAAAAGTGGGTGAGTTACATTTACGTGTACGTTTTAGATAAAACGCAGGATTAAAGGCAGGATAGGTCTTTGATATTGACTCCAAGAAATGAATGACCATACAAACGTACTTGGTAAAGAGCACTAAAGAGATGTT
>CM021541.1:12593280-12615143 GCA_010994315.2 Pisaster ochraceus | reverse complement strand
GAAAAAAAAACTCAATCCATAAACATTCAGTTCTTTTCAATTCGAAGTGGAAATTGTCATATCCACTGGGATTACATGTAGATTCGTTAACCGTGGAAATTATTGTGAATGCCATGTAGCAAGGTATATACTTCAAGAAAAAAAAATTGCCAGGGCTGATCTTTTAGCAATAGTTAACTTGAATTTGAATTGATGCTGTGTGAACTACCTTGATTTTAACCTTGACATGTGTGTGGGCGTCAAATCGAACAAAACTGAATACCTATGAACAGAGTGCAGCTTTAGCCATTTTGCATATCGGGGACAAATTCAACACGTGTCTTACATAACCTATTTTTAGTACAACCCTTGTGTGCGGCGTTAACCAGTTAATAAGTTGACCTCATATTTAGGAAATTAGTTAACAACTGTAAACAATTATTTAATGTACCTACTCTTGCATAAATTAATAGTGTGAAAATCACTAAGCACCCAAGCAATCTAGAAAACAAAAGGGTAAAAGAAATGTCTATGATTTCTCTGTTAAATCCTCTTTGTACGAAGAATGATCCATATGCCTGGATACCCTACACTAAATGCTTGTTAAAATCTTCTCCGGGAGTTTAGTCAACAACAGCATCACAGGAATTTGGCGAAACTGCTCTGGAACTCACGTACATTAAATCATTACAGTGTTGCTGTTTGGGAAGGGAAGCAAAAAGAATCGCGTCAGTAATTTTACTGATTGAGCTGGCATGAAACAATAGCAATGACAAAGTAGAATATTATAATTCCCCCCCAAACCCCCCCCAAAAAAAACAAAAAACAAAAACCACACACCAATCAATCAAACCCAAAGAGTAACCAACACACTCACCCCTGCCATCATTTGCTAAGTCATGGCGACTTTCTGGTGAGTAATGTTTCTGTTCGTGTATGTTCCTCTCATATTTTTCGTGAAAATAGCGTAGATACATACGGCGACGATCGTCACACTTACCGCAGTATCTACACAACCATACGACCTGGAAAGTTATTTAGAAAACCATTTTAGGCCATATTTTTAATCTTAGTTTCAGAGAGTAATTACACCATTGTCGTTGATGGCAATAGAGGTGACCTAATGGGGTAATCCTGCACAAGTTTTGGCTGATATGGTGTCCATTTTTTAATCAAATATTATCAGTTTTCCATGGGAAATGACAAATAAATGTTACGCTGTAAGAGATTAAAACAAATTATTTTACTTACTCTTGATCGTCTCGGATCGCATACAGACGCATTAGACCCATATGAAAAGTAGGCAAATTCCCCCTTTGTGTCGTTCATTGTAAATAGTTCTTTTATACAATCTTATACGAATAATTTTTTTTGTCGAGGAAGTGTTGCCGCTTTCAGAAACAATATGGCGACTGTGTTTTTTCCCACGCGGTTGCTTATGAACCTAGTTTGATCAAATGCCTCATTGGTCATACTGTTTGCATAAGTTGGTTTGCGCAATTTTAAGCTACACAATGCGATTTTTGCACGCACTGTGCACAGGACGGGCTGTCTCATGTTGAAATTTACCAGAGGGAGCCCTACTTCAGCGACATCATCTTTGCATATGGTAATTAGATGTGTTTGTTAGTAACATAACACCCATGTCTTCATGGAACATAATTTTTATTTCTAAAGGCAACAATTTGTTGTGACACGTATCCAAGATAAGGGAGGTTAGGATTAGCCCAAGTACGATTTGTGAAGATATTTTTTTAAGAAGTTATACACAAAACGATTGAGGGGCATTTATAAGTGATTGTTAATTTTATTTCTAAATATTGTTTAACTGAGCTGTTTGATGTAAACAGTGGCCCATGAGTTTTGAAAGTGATTCAGCACCTTTTTACCAGGCAGACCAGCATTCAAGCAGTTTACATGTTCATTTGATTCATTTATAACGTCAACGACCGCCCAAAACGCTTATAGTCTGGTCTCCTATCTAGTTGTGGGTCTGTAATGTTCGTATCGCACTCAAGATCCAACGAAGACAAGTTGCATAGTGTACAGAAAACAATGCACCGAAAATACCACTATTACTGTCCATGGGCTTATAAATGAATCTATATTTGGACGCCAAGACAACACACACAAAAGGTCATCATGCAGTGACACAAACCGTGCCATGTTTCGGTACCTGATTTTGTTACATGATTGTTCGTAATTTGGGGCATGGCATAGGGGGACCTTATGCTTTATAAGTTCGATGCAAAGCCAAATAGGAGGCTACTAAGTATAAATCGTTTTCAAAAAAATCTTAAATAAGACAACTTATTTGCTGTACTTGATCTATATTACATAACCAGAGTGTTGTTATTGTAAATGCAATAGTTTCTTTTGTTTGCATAACATTTGGCCTTGGTTGGTCTTAAATTTAGCATTGTCAGCATAAACATCTCCAGACGCCTTCAGATGTGTACATTGCAATCCTCTTTAATTTCAAGTTTTAATTATGCTGTTTATAAATGGTGCCCGCAGAAAGTCCATGCCACCCCACGTGGCTTAGGCGTGATACTTAAAGCAGAATTTAAAGACTGAATGAAAGAACAGATAAATGCCTTCATTTTCTTTGCAAAGATTAAATATGTTCTTCTCAAAATAAAGCATGTATCTCTTTTCGGTACAACTGAAAAAAAAACTAAACAAATGGGGCCGCATTGTCGCCAAAAATTACTTTTCATAAAAGCACATTGTTGTACCTATTTGTTGACTCGATATCCTCGAAAAACGGCAGAATTATATTCTGCTGCGACATATAGAGGTCAAAGTTACTTATCGCATCGCATGACTGCAATAACAATACCCACAGTTCTTTCAATTCAACAATCATACAGCAGGTTTTCAAATAAAAAAATTCAACATGGGTCTATAGTTTGCAATGAAGAGGGGGACAGCGTTGAAAAGATTTGCCTTCAATTTTGCCCCTAGTTTTTTTATTTAGTTCTCTTTGAAAATATATGTTTCTTAATTTTAATTTATTTTTGACAGCTTAGTTATTTATATATAACAGACACACAATACCAGCGAAGTAAATTTTATGTGCTTTTAATCTTTATTATATTAGACTTGAAGTCAGAATCACAACAATTGTAGTCTACAGCCTACATTTTTTTATTAATAAAAAAGTATGCCATTCCCAAAAACACATGTTTTGTTGTCCTTGACCCGCATGACTTGTCGTTGTTTTTCCAGCGTTTTCTTTCCTAGTTTTCTGGTTTTGTTCCCCTCCTTCATGCTTCACCCTCACTCGCTAAATCCGTTTTAGTCCCTAATTGTCTGTTTCCATTTTTTATTTGGTAGTTATGCCGACGTGTGTTTGACTTCGTTTGTTTTTAGGTAAAAAAACACCGTTGGAATGGGAGTGATTTTCTTTACACAGTACGAAATGAAACAATTACAAGTAAAATGTAACATAACACATAAATAGTCACTACAAGTGGTGAGAATGATCATGTGCCAACAAATGACACAGAACGTCTTTTGTAGATTTTACCACATTACAACAAGATGACGAAAGTTTAAAAAAAACTGGACGAAATGGCTCAATAGCTGTTCATACTAGCAGGCGATTATCAAGGCTAATACTGAAATAGTACAACTCATTTATTGTCAAATTATATTGTGCAGACCTGTCTTGACTCTTGTTAAAAAACCCGAATTGGGCTTCTAACTTTATGATTTATGAAAGGGTGAACAAATACATTGCAGTCTCGGTTGTAAGAAGGTGTTGATGTGTCACTGAAATTCAACCGTAAGAGTTGCGGGGTATGGTGGTCCAGAAACTGCAGGAGCGGGTCGTGTAGGTCTACAATGTGGCTGTTTAGGTACAAAGACAAAACGATAGTTTACTTGGGGGAATATTTATTTTATTCTGGTCAATAAGTTTCAGATGGTGGATCTTGTTTATCAGCTGCTGATAAAACTCTTGTGATACGGCCCTTTTTTTTAATATCAGAGTAAAAAATGAATATTTAACACTTGTATACAGAACATTTGTTGTCAGAAAACTGTTTCCAAGCAATTTTGCATTAGCCTACAGATCTTGTTGATAAATACACCTTTTCAGCTGAGTCATTTACACAAATTGTGCTGTGCATGTAGTTTTGTCGGTGGAGTTAAAATACAAATATTGTAGGGGGTTTGAGCTTTTTACAGTTTAATAGATAGATTGCCATCATGGTAAAATAAACGTAAAACGGAGTATGGCGTTATACACTAAAGACACGAAGAGAAAAGCTGCATTAAGTTTATATAAAACTCACCCTTGCCATTGTGCGGTAAGTCACGCCGTGTTTCATTGTTGTGTAATTCTTCGTGATCGTTCCTTTCATGTTTTCTGTCAAACCAACGCAGATATAGATTCTGGTGCCTGTCAAACAACTCACAGAACCTACACAACCAGACGACCTAGACAGTCAGATTAAAAACAGGATGAACATATAATTTCAGTTTTGCTTTAAAGTAACACACACATTTGCATTAATGACAAAAAGGTTTACTACATGTTTACTTACCGACTCTTAAAAACCCTATACGGTTAAGCTGTGAAGTTATCGCATGAACATGCAACCATTTGTTCAACTGTTTTCTTTTTGGTAGAAAAAATGCAATAGTTTAAAGCCCAATCATCAGTTCACTTTTATGGTGTTTGCAATAATATTAGTTGGCTAAAACGAGAAGGCGCCATACTCTATATATGCATACGTTCTACCGCAGTAGGCCATCCAGTCATGAGCACAATAGACAAAAATTCATTCAACAATGTACTAAAACCTTTCTCGCTTTTGAAAATCCAGAGGCAAACATTTGGGACGTAAGAAGTAGCCCAAGTACGATAAAGGAAGATTTGCTTTTAGAAATTGTACTAAACTTTTTGTTCATACGCAAGGAAAGAAGGGCCAGAACAATATTGTGAGCGATACTTTCTAGAATAAAAAAGAATTCTGGTCTGAACTTCGTAAGCAGTAAGTCAAAAAAACTGCGTTTTGTATTCTTTGCCAATCTTTCATAGCAACTTTAAATTTGTGGTGACATGACTCAATTGAGATTTGTGTGGATATAAATAATGTGAACTTCCAATGCCGCACCAATTCTGTATAATAACTTTAAAGATTTAATTCAAACAAATGGACACATTCTATCAATAAACCATGTCTAATAAAAAAATACCAGTCACCTGGTTCCCCAGGAAGTGCTAGCATTCAACCCGTTGACGAGTTCATTCTATTCACTGCAACATCAAAACACACACGCATGCGTCTAGTCTGGTCCCTATCAACGCGTGAATTCAAAGCTGCCGTATCGCACTTGCACACAGGGAACCCGACGAATATTGGCTGCAATATAGTAAGGGCATTATAGGTCAGTATATGAATGTAACTACACAATGCCCTATAAATGTTTCTTTGTCTGGACGCCACGACAATAGAGTCATGGTCATCCTGCCGAAAAAAGACGCAGATGCGTCAATTTTCGGCAATTGCTCCTGAACGGACTCTCTGCACAGATATTTCCAATGTTGAACAGGTGCATGACCATACCTTATGCTTTCAAGGTTGCAGATGGTAGATTAAAGCTAAATATGTCTATACATTTTTGAATGTGACAAATACTTGAACATTGCTTGATCAAGAATATGAAACCGTAGTGAGTTTATTTGACAAATTACACACACTTTAGTTTTTTGCTGAAATACTAATAAGTTGGCTGATCACATACATGAATTTTTTACTCATCGTGTAAAAGATCTCACAGCTTCGGTTCGTTGTAATTAATTTGCTTTCAAAGGGTCAACATATAGAAGACCAAAAGTTTAATGAAGAGAGAAAAATCCGCAAAACATTTACAAATATTGTTTAAAAATACATAGGCCTACAACTACTTACACACAGTCTTTTGCACACACAGTAGTGGGGACTTGTTACTGTGGTTACATTATTCTCTTTTCTAAAGAATTCTCCTGTGGGACCAAATTGAACAGAAAAACACTTTTAGTAGGGGACCTTTGCTTCGTTGTGTTACAGTCTCCACAGCTGGATGTATACATATCAGTACACATAACCTTACAGATCCGGTTTGTGGGGTCCTGCCTTTGTTGTTATATCATTCGATCTTATAAAGATTTCTCTCGTGGAGTCAAGGTTGAACAAAGAGTTCCATTGCGGGGGCCCTTCGTTCCAATTCGTTCCCGTGAACCCACACGGTTAAAAACCTAATGACACACCTCTGTTTAGCTAGGGGGAAAGATTCACTTCATCTGACACTTCTCACATAAAACCCCCCACAAACTTTCTGTTTGTTTCCATAATCGTTGTTGTTACATATGTTGCACTAATTTACTGAGCGCTTAGTAGCTGATACTGGACAGAAATTTATTAAAAACAAATCTTAAAAGTGTTTGCCGAACAAAAACTTTAGCTTGGCCAAAATATTTGACCATTCAACCTCTTGAAAAAAGTTACATTTGACTTATTCTGTCTTCTTCTTTGAAGTTTGTTAATGCAGCAATTAGGAATAAACTTATTTCTATTGAGACACTTTTTATGCACAATAAAAGCAACATTGAATATTAAACGCGTGAAGCAGTTTAAATTTACTCTACATAGTCTGTGTGAAAGAAGAAGGTAAGATTGAACATAAGCCCATTTCCCTTTGTGATTCCACCATTCTTGGGTGTATGAGTGGCATGTTTGACTATCCCTTTTGAGTAATATTTGGAAGTATGGCCAAATGATATTCTTAAAAATATGGAAGCATAACCATGAAGTAAAAATAATTAGTTTTATGCAGGATTGTTAAGGGTAAAAACACAACTGTAAAATTTTAGTCTGAAAGCTTACTGAATATAAAGTTCACACCTGAACCTGTTTTTGTTTGTGTAATAGTTGCTTTTAAAAATTAAGTCAAACTCAAAAATACTGTATCTGAAAAAGAAATCACACAAAAAAATAAACAAACCAACAACAGCTGATTTCGGTTGTTACTGCCAAAATTAAGGACACTGTTTATTATGCTGAAAATTGTGAATGGGTTTTCACTATTTTCTCCGGACTCACTCAACAGATTAGGCATAAGTCCTCACAAGTTTGTTATTTTATCTAGGGGATGGTTGATAAACAAGTTAAATAAAAATAAAAACCCAACATGAACACTGTCTACGACTATTTTGTCAGCTCTACCAATTCCGTATAAAACCAATAACTTTCAAAAAGTAGAGTTTGAGTCGCCCTATATATTTGTACAGGAAACAATTTGCTTGTGTAACTTCGTGTATTCGTGAAACAGAACTGATGCAAGTATATGTTTTTTCGTTGAGAATATACACAATTACACAATGCATTGTTGGATGTTCAGATTGAATACCTTTGCCCTCAGCTGGATGTTTAGTCAATGCGTCAACCAGTTGTGTTTTGGAAACTCAAACGGTTTGTAAACAGTAATGCATGACTGGAAGTGATCCAAGGGCTTTCCCGACAGGCAAAATACCACAACCAATTTTAGATTAAAGGATGTTTTTCTTTGCTATTGTACTTTAAACATAGACTCAGGAAGCGTTTGAACAAATAACAGCCGAGAGAGCCTCTGAGATTTGCTAAATTGCTCGTGGTAATTGTTAACAAAAACCATATTTGCTCGGGAATTGTGAATTGAATATGTTTTGCTGTTTTCAAATTACCTTTCTAAAGGGCAACCTGTTACTTGAATTGTGTTCTGAATACGGTGTGATATAAGCCATTGTAATGTTGAAGATCGATTGAGGACCAGGTGGCTCAGTAGTTTCTTTTAACCTCTGTAGACCTCGATTTCAATCCCACCTCAGCTATGTAGCCTTGAACGTGGATTGGGTTTTCAGTCCCTACCTGATTGCTTGGGTTTTCCCCATTGGGATTTTGCCTCCATCTTTCAAAACTTAACATTTGTTTTTGTTTCCTTCTCACCAATGATGAGAACTAATGATGGCCTCTTGGAACCAATTAACGAAATAATTATATGGAATTAGTAGTATCAACAGACATATAAAAAATCGTTTGAAATAATACCTCAATTGTTTTTTAAACCGAAAGTAGCATGTACGACCGTATACAAAACCTTTGCAGTATATCATCCTTTATGCTTTTACCCAGCCCCAACCTCGCAAATCTCCCAAACAATAACACAACAGCAAACGCATACAACAACAGCAGCAATTGCATTAGCTGCAGTAGCAGCATGGCAAAGGCAACAACAGGAGCACCCCTCCCCCCAAATCCCCTCAAACACCAAAAACTGTACTGTTCTCCACAGGTGGTTTAATGAGGATGTACTCCCCAAGGTCTTAAAAAATATGAAAATTTTGAACTATAACTAGCTAATAATATCTTACCATACTACTAATGTACCAAAATGAATTTAACAACATTTGAATGCTCCATTTGAAACTTGGGAAATTTAGCAAGTCTTAATATTCTAACACGTAAGCCTAGTGAAAATGTGCTTATTTTTCATGGCAAGGGTTAAATTATTGTAGTATCTAGTGATTCAAAGGTTAAACAAGATCAGCATTGTTGTGTTGTTTCCTTTTGTTTGTTCAGGTGTCTGGGATAAAAAAAAGGGGCCGTGTCCAATTTAATTGTCTTGTTTTTTGTTACTGCTATGACATTCTGTGGCTACAAACAACAGCAGTGTCCACGAATAAGGACTCTTTAGCAACAGCCAAAATGATTATTTTAAATTTAGTCTTAGGGCCTTGTATAACGAGGCAATTGTTTACAGGCACTTTGAAGGCAACCAACTGCAGTGCATGCTACAGGACCACTTTGGTAACACATGAGTAATTTTTCAAACAATGTCTTACGATCCCTAAAAAAAAAAGTAAACATTTAAATGTGAATGGATCCTCTGCGCCTGGAACTGGTTGCCTGTAAATTGCCTCATGTGACCCTTAGAGTTCAATATGTATAGGCATTTACTTTTATGGTTTAATTGCTCTTCATGGGATCTGCAATTGTTTTAACTTATAAGGTAGTTTTCTTGCATATGTAGTTTTTTCTTCTTTCTAGTATTAAGTTGAAAACACTCTACCCATTTTGCTCCTGCAGCTTTGTCAGGAAAAATTCGAACACCCTTTCAAAATATGTTGAAGTAACTTGTTTGCCATGTTATCATAGCTGATGTTACAGTCGTCCTGACTTTCAATGTCATTGCACTAATGACAAGAAGTGACTTGGTCTTGGAGAAGGGTGTCATAATTGTATAATGAATTAACTATTTCCTTATTTAGCTATTCTTACAAATTAAATTAGAAGACGTCCTCATTTACAATTTAACCTTGCAGTGAGGGCTGTCAATAGTCCCTAGGGGCGGTGATTTGGTTAGGAGGGGCAAGACAAAATTCTGCAAGCATCCTTTGTGTACAAAATTGGGTTGTCAACTGCCAATGGTAGTATAAAATATAAAACTTAATGGACTAAGCAAACGAATAAGCCTTAATTTAGCCTTTACGTATGTAAAGCGTATGGAAGAATGTTACTAACAACGTACCATGAAGGGGATTGGGGGGAGGGGGCTGCAACCAAAATGTCTTTTGCTGGAGGGTTCCCACAGATTCTTCCTATAAAGATTAAGCATTTGTTTAGGTAGCTGTACATGGATTCTATAATTTCAAAATGTAAACCATCTTGAAGGTAGTTAAACGAAATTCGTTGAGAATTCTTGACAATGAAATGTGAAGTTGACTCATTTTTGTCAGTTTGTCAGATAGGTAACAATGAAAATTTACGGCTGAATTGATATTTAAATATAAGGTAACAAGCCCTTTATTTTCTACGGTGAATTTCACAAGGTTCGTTGTAAATAATTCACCAACAGACGAAATGTTCTGACGTGGTCTTTAAATGCTCATCCTAAAAATCACTCCCTTGTAAATTCTATATTAAGTATTGTTCTATTTCTCGTTGGTGGTTTTTCCCAAATGATGTTGCTATCTGCAAACGTCGGTTTACATCATGGACTTTTCTACAATGCCTCCCCCACAGAAAAAGAAGAAGAAAATAAATAAATAAATACATGAAATATTCATTGTACATTTGCAGGGGTTGTATTGAGAACGATCGATGTTGCAACGCCTTTCCAGAAATTTCGATGCGTGTAAACATTTCTTAGTATCTATATAAAAACATCTCTTGGTTTTCCCCAAAAAATCTTTCGCAATAGTGTTTTCATGCCAAGGGAAAAACCAACATGTGCAATAACTGGATTTGAATAGTGTTTACTTTAAACAAAGGGTTTTGGATATTCCTTTCATGGACATCTGCACTTATTTTCAATCATAGAACCCCCTCTGATTTGCAACAAAAATTACCATTTCCAGAGGGTGCGCTCCTCTGGAGGAAACAGCGGCGTATAGAAAAATCACGCGCCCAGATCATGCAGTTTGTCCAATCACAGCCAGCCAAGTATGGTACCACATGAAGGTGACAACAACACATGCCATTGAACTTTATTTTCTAAAGGATCTTACAAAAATTATCAAGAGGACACCCGTTTGCCGTCGAAATACTTTGTAAAATTGGCAAAACGCCGAAAAATGGCAGTACACCATAATTTGCCCTCTACTGGCCTTTTCGTGTTCACCCTTGCTCACTAAAAATAGTTGGATTCGGCCATTGTTTCAACCAATACCCATCTAGCAAAATGGACACGATTATAGACTTTACTAATAAAGCTTTTGAAAACAGAGAAACACTCCGACCCATTTTTACGAGGCCCCTCTTTACTGCCCTCCCCGACACACGCTGAAAAACGAACAGAGAAAAGAGCAACACGAACATGTACACACCAACCGACACGCTCAAGGACATGTGTGAAAAGTGTTTTTAATATTTTTAGGAAAAGGCCGAGTCGTTGCAAATCTATCTTTCCAGCTTTGAGTTGTCTCTCCGAACCCGAAATGCCTGTCCCACTTCCTCAATCAACGAATCGTACAATCTGCAACTACACATAACGTATTCGCAATGGATTGCTTATAAATCAAATCGAAATAAATATGCACTTCCTGAAAAAAAATACATGTAAATACTCCTTCCAACATACAACCCCATCTAAAATAACCGTTGTTTACGGACAATTCGTTAACGGCAACATTTGAAATTAACGGTGGGCTATGTAGCGCCGCTTTCGTTGCAGTGCTTTTTGGTCACGTAGATGCACATTACACATTATACCAATACAGACAGGCCATGTATGTACCTAATGTCCATGAAATTATCATAATGCAAGTTTAACGGAAAACCCCGCCATTGAGCAATACTTTATTACAAACAATAAGGAAAAAAGTTCATCTAAAAATAAGTGGGTTCGTCGGTATGGTAACGTCTTTGATATTATAATTTAAGGTTAAATCGGCTGACCCGGACGCTACGGTTTGATTATTTCTCATCATCGGCCTAGTGAGTCCCACGCCTGTCCTCCCACCGCGCGCCCTCATAGTACGGCAAGCCCGAGCATAACATCAGAGGGAGTGAGTCTGATCACAGGAAGAGCTTTACTTTTTTGCGCCTTTTGGAGCTCATTTGTTATTCCAAGTCTGCTGATATCTATTGACATTTAGGGATTGTCTCATCACACCTAAGTTTTTCCGCCACGCGATATGCCGACATTTGGCAAACGTCATCAAAACACGACAATCAGCAAAACTTAAGTTAACAACAAACAACTTAACAGTTCTTGCGGCCCTTTGCTCAACCCACACACTCAAACAAAGGTAAGAAACCGTTAGTATTTGTAATTTGTTGAATACCATACATTTTAATCACAAAGTTCAAAACAATCAAATAATTTGAATGTATTTCCTTATATTTCACACTTTCCCGTGCCCAGCATATGTTTGCGTTTCTCAGTCGTAGTTATTTCCCACGGCTCAATTTAATATCAGACATGCTCACTTGAATTTCAACAAAAGAAAACATTGTTTATCTATTCTTGTGAACAACAGCTGTATCGTATGTAGGAAAACGTATTCAAGAAATTACCTTGCGTTACGGTCTGTGTATATTCGTTATTTTAACACACACACACTGCAGTTTAATACGGGGGTCCAAAATACAAGCAATGCTCGACGTTCATTATGGTCCTTAAAGAAACCATGAATGAACAGCCAGATGTTAAAATATAAACACCCGGAAACTGTGCTCGTTTTATCTGAAGTGAACGCTTGCTATGCACTGTGTAGGTAGAACCTGATACAGTAATATTTTCTACACTTCATTTTTCAAAACAAGTAAAAATTTTGTTAAGAGGAAGTGGCGATCAAAATTCGTAACTTCGTACTGAAACGTCGCTCACAAAGGCTTCATAGCCACTGTAAGTAAATAGCCCATAACTTCACCCGAACTCCACATGAAAGATGTGGATTTGTTAATATTAACTGCGCATAGCTGCAATCGCCACACCCAAACATGGCGACAGGTTCAAGGAGATAGAGCTAAGGGTAAATGGCGCGTTGTGTTGCTATCTTATTGTGTGTAGCTGTAAAGCTGGTGATGTGTGCGTGGACGTGAGTGTGTGTGGGCGCTCTGCTCACTCACAGCGGACGGGGGATTTCATCATTTTAGTCCCGGACTTACATGCGAGTGGATGCTCCACGCACACGGCTCTACACACGCGCAATGGATACAAATTACTTCTATTTGGTCCAGTAACTTAATTTGTTCGTTCTGTTATGTCACAGTGCAGTGAGACAACCGTTAGAATGGATTCCAAGAAACCGACACCATCACCGCCCAATCAACTGTCATCCGAAGAATCAAAAGACTCTTCAGTAATTGAGAGAATAGACAAAGAGTGCATGGTTGCAATGGCACTAACGGGCGTCGACTGTAATGACACCAAGAGAAGCAGAAAACCACGCAAGGAAGGTAGGTTTATTCACGCTAATATTTACTGTTATCTCAAAAAGCCACTACTTTAATCAAACTGAGCCCTGCCTAGAAATTAGTCTGGTCAGATGTTTCAGCCATTATTTGTATATCTTGCACACAGGAACCCAGACAAACATGGCCACCACCATGTGACCATCCAGTTAAATGCCAACACTTTTCTATATATCTCGACCCGTGGCATGGTGTACACCTACCCCTATTTTGTTTTCATTGTGTTCTGTGAATCTCAGGAACTATATTTAAGGATTTTAGGGAGGGTAACATTGGGGGGGGGGGCTACCCTTTGCCACATACAGAGCATGGTGTAGTTTACAAAAAATTATAATAATTATTTGGTGCCCCAAACACACTTTTACCGGTCCGACATAGGGTAAATGTTGTCCCTTTTTACAGACAAGTTACAGGATAAAAAAAAAAAATTAACAAAACTCATTAGCTTTAATCTGAAATCTCACTGATAATAAATGTCATACTACTGCCCGAAGTAATCTACATACTTATTTATATCTTAAATAATGTAAAGGTCAGCGTTCTGGATGCTTATTTTGATTTTAGCAAATTAAAACAATTTACATAAATTTGCAGTTTACCTTGTTTAATGAAAACTACAAATGTTTGCAAAATATTAAGAACTTTTTTGACCAGAATATTTTTCGTAAGTTAATCATATTTTAGAGAAACACAAATGGTATGAAAGCATCAAATAACATAATATAAAGTACTTGCATACAAATATTAGGACATTTTAAACTAACTTTTACAATTAAAAATTATTTTTGAAGCATGCATGGTGTGGGTAATGTGAAGAAACTATTATTTAGTAAACTTGCGGGTACAACCGTGTAGAAGGGGAGGTGTGTAGGTTTGATGTATCCTTTCCCAGCAAGCATTTATTCCACATACTACATCTCGCATGAGCTGCAGCAAATATTGCTGAAAGTCCTGCCAAACGAAAATAAGCAGAATACCAGACACATATTGCATATGTCACATGGTATTTTGGCTGGTAACCTTATTCTGGTAAGCATGATTTTGCTGTGGTAAGCTACTTTTTGTGCTTAGCACTTTTATGAAATTGGGCCCCAGTGCATGTTGCCCTCCATCCAACAACCTAGAATATTTTAAGAGGAATATCAATTCCTACCTTCAGCCCTTCTGAGTTAATTTCGTATTGAATGTTTTCTTATGCCCCTTCTCACGAGTGGCTTTTAGCCTTGCTTGGGGCGAAGTTGCATAAAATAATAAATAAATAAATAGATAGAATATAAAAACACTCCTCCCGAAAAAGCTTTTTTCATTAATTTTTTTTTTGACATATGGTTGTACCCCAAAATTTACTGAAGCAGTAATTTCCTACTCTACATTTATGTACATTACTGGGACTGAATTCAAATAAACTTGTCGATTTGTGTTTCGTTAGAGAAAGTAAAATGACTATACATAATGCACAAGTTGCACATATTTTATTAAAGACATATCCTTAACTATACATGTATTTGCTTGTCTCCATTGTCTATTAACTAAAACCATTTTAGATACCTATAAACGTTAATGACCAAGCAGTTAAGTTCATGACCTCGAGTCTGTTTGTTTCGTTACGGTTCGTGTCCTATTTTGTGGGCATGGGCGCTGTTTCCTGTTAAAACATACAATAGTGGTATAGGAAATGATCCCCTTTCCTTAACCACTACCAAAACACATCTTCTAAATATGTTTAAAGTTTTTGAAACTGTAAACGATTAGGACGATGCAACCAAAGACCCCCAAAATATTTGGAATTTTGCAGTTGATACAAATACAATTAGAACATTCAGAAATGTTCCCGCCTGAAATGCTATTCTTAATAACTGATGCCTCCAAAGTACCGAATCTAAACAGCTTTCAGTCAGGATCACATTGTTGCAATTTTCCTATCATTCGGGTTTAATATTTACAAATATTCTAGTGTTAGTGCCTTGTTTCTTTTCATTCGAAGTGTTATACAACTGAATATGTAATGCAGCCTTTGAGCAAATTATTGTTTTATTCATGACAAACACTAATTTGTTTCTATTGTTGTTGATTTGGTGTTCAATGTTACCGTATGGAAAGATGTCATCCATATCATCGCTTCTAAGTAAGTCATGCATAAAATTGTTTACTATAATTGTGAAGCAAAAAGTGTTTCTTCTTTTTTCAATTGCTGAACAGATAAAAAGGGACGTTGATTTGCATGGCGGCCGACCTTGTGGAGGCGTGATTTCTTTTTGGAGCACTGCCGTGCATCGAAGCTGACCAACCGTATGGACTGTAGAGAGAAACACGGTGACATTAAAAACTGGTAGTACTTTAAACTAAAACGACAAACTGCTTCTCACCCGTCTTCATGTTTGAATCAGCGATGTTTTCAGACATCAACAAAAACAAGCTTGTTTGTGACACTGACACCACTGACAGTCAGTGTCTACGACTTCTTGAGCCTAAAATGGTTAAGTTTTTATTATCAAGAGTCGGCCAGGACAATTACTAACAGGGTCAGATCGCTCGTGCGTCTTGACCCTTTTGTATATATTTGGTGATGGAACATTTAAACGGAGACATTGTAAATAATATTTTTATATGAATTTGTGATCGTTTTTTTTCAATAAGCGAGCATCGTAAATTACAAGAACATTCGAACACAGCTATGTGTTACCAATGCCAACATTGAGCATGTCGGAGGTTGAAATCTGGATAATTTCCTATGCTAAAAAACCCAATAATAATAATAATTATACAAAGCTATGCTTTTTGTCTGTTGATTTGCTTGCTTGAAGCACATTGGACAATGACTGGGGACGATAAACACATTGGAAAGTAAATGCATTTTGCACGTTTATTCACATAAATTTTTCCCTTTTTGAAATAAGGTGAATTTTCATTTACCAGGAAAACCGAATAGTTTGAAACTTTTTTATAAGGGTTCGAACAATAACCTACATATGAAATAAGGAGGAACCCCCCCCCCAAAAAAAACAAACAAAACAAAAACAAAAACAAACCCAAACACGTTTGCATTCTGTTTCTCGTGAAGATTGTAAATGCTGCTTTTGATGGTTCTAATAAAAACGCATCTAGCAACCAGAAGGTTAATCCAACGCGACAAACGCTGTCATCATTCATTGAGGTGTGAAGAGCAGTCGAGTCATCAGCCACTTTTGACGTCTTCATCGTGCAGTGGTCGTTAATCGTTCACCCTCATTAAGTCCTCACTGCATTCTGGAATTTAATGCATTTCATTTTCGCCACACAGTAATACCATTTTGAAATGCACTGCACACTTGCACTACTCACTACGAACTGCTGGATTGTAATTACTTCCAGTTGATGGGGTTTAAGTGCTGAGAAGAATTGGCCCCGGGTTGTTAAGAGGTTGGGGGTGAAATTCAGTTAAACGATCTTTAGGGAATGCCAATGCAATGTACCATAGACTCCAATCATGGTTTGGTTGTGACAAGATATATTCAGTGCTAGCGATACCTGTACAAGTCATGCTGCCCGGGGTCCACTATGATTTATCGACCGAGCGGTTTCGAATTTCACTCAAAATTTGAGTCATCTTTTCTGAAAAGGAACAACACGAAAACAAATTGCTTGTATGTTCGTAGCCATGTGGATATTAATATGCTCCCTGTGTAGAAAGATGGTTTACTGTTTCTGTGCTTGCATAGTTCAAAACCAGACAGGCCTATGTAGTAGATCAAACAATTTCATACAGGTACATGGACAAATTCAAAATTTTGTAAAATTTGTTTTTCTCATTTGCAGTCGAGAGATGCTTAAACGGATTTTGCAGGTTATTTTTTTTAATCACTTTTAACTATTCTTTATACAAAACCATATTCGAAAACATCGGTGACTGAATTTTCATAAAAATGTTCGTTAGTAAATATTGATATATATATTGGATTATAGAGAAAACATGATCTACATATTTTAAAAATTCAAACATTGAATAAGCACAAAGCCCTTAGATTGTACTAAAGATTCAGAAATTCAGCGAAATATATATGTAAACATGAAAAAGTTGAATAATGTTCCATGTGAGTAAATATCGTCGAATGGTATTCACAAAACATACTCACTGTCAACAATATGGTAGTCTTGGCTCATTACGTTCCTACTTTTTGACATTACAGTACAAATTAATTTCCGATTATGAAGGCAGATTTATTTTGAATGGAAAATGCATTGCCGATAATGGAAACGACTGTCTTAATTACTACCCCTATGACATGGATATATTGGTGTTCATTTTGTTGTTGTTGTCACAAAATGAGAAACGCATTTTCTGCAACTCTGGAATGATGATCGGAATTTAAATGATGCTGCGCGATTTCTAAAGCACACGAGGAACTATACTTGGAACTATGGTGGAAATTAAATTATGTTAGTAAGGAATGATGACATCACGATTAGGTTTATAAGCATTTGGAATTTTATATCAATGTTAAACATTGACATTTTTTTAATTAAACCTTTTTTCACCAGAATAACAAATATATGTCGCATGATGCACATTTGATTTCTGTTATTTTGTTTACTATTAACCAAACTGAGGCTTGAGGTTAAAATTAGTCTGCTCCCTTTTCTGTAAAATAAGAATCGATGGTAATTATCGATGTAGAACTGAAGAAACAAGACATTCGGGACACGCGATTAGTCGTTTACATTTGTAGACATTCTTGATATACACGAATAATGACAGTTCACATCTGTTTTCGTTCATGGCCATGAACTGTTAGACGTCGTCTCTCGTCACAGCCAGGATGACATCACGTTGGTTACAGCTATCTATACTCTCAGCTCCTAAACAGCTCGCGGAATTTCACTTATTCCACTTGTCGTTTACATACCACTCTGTAAATATTATCAAACAGATTTTCTTAACAGCCAAGGGCAACTGATGTAAAAGATCCATGCGACGAGGAAGTGATGAATATCTTCATAATCTTAAAAAATTGTCTGCTCAGGACAAAGAGATTGTTAGTGCAGTTCGTATGGATTTCATAAAATTAATTTTGCATATTTTGGAGCTCCTGGTAAATGGAGTTTATTGATCAAGAGTGGTCTCCAAAGTGTTTGATTGGCAAAATGAAACATTTATTTCTAATTAAAATATTAATATGTTTGGCTTTAATTTTTAAACCAAACTTATACTCGGTTCTCGTGTTATGATCTTTTAATCCCCAAGGATGTAGATTGCAAATAATCACCTTATAGCACTGAGCCGACGATAAGATTCTTTGAACATAATTTGTTGTTGTTGCCAATGCTGGTCGGGAACATGGATGGCATGACTCATCATGACGTCAGTTATGTACTTTCGTTATTTATTATTGTTGACTTCTACCCCTTAAAAACAAACCTACATGTTGGAAAGATCTGCACTTTTGAATTGATAGAAGAAAAAATGACTGTAGGTGCAATGAAGTCGCAAATTAACCATTGGTAATTTAAAACGTTAATTTTAAACGTTCAAATTGAACGTACATTTTCTGTAGATTTGAATAGTTCTAAATTATCTTTAACCAGAAAAGTCCCCATCTATCTTTGTTAATTCTATAATGATAAATCTAGAACAGATCTCAGCCCATTAATAATCCAGAAATACTTTAATCGTTTAAATTGTTTAAAGGTGGCAATTTATTTTCAGAAAAATGCACTAATTGGTTTGAAGTAAAAAAATAAATAAATAATACAAATAAAAATACTAATGATAAAAAAATTAGTATAACAATCTAGTAAAAAAAAAATGTCTTAAAAATGTCTTCGTCAAAGATGATGACCTGAATATGAAGAAATCAGCAACGATAATCGTCTCTATATTTGTAACTTCGTCTTCCGTAATCAGTCACCCTGCTCTAGTGCCGAGCTGGAATTTCGCATCGCTCACATACCCAGCTGTTCGCAGTACGGGATCGCAGGCATCGCAACGGCACGTGCCGTGACGCTACACGGACTTGCGAAAGGATACCGCGGACCGTGTGGAGGAAATACCTTCAACGTCCTGTCGTGACCACCGTTATGGTGGGGTGGATATATAGTTGCGAAAAATCAATGCAAATTAAATTACATCTTGTTCTGGTCGTTCTGTCCTGCATATATAATGTGAACTAACGGCCACACTGTTATATAGGCCTAGTAATTATTTAATCTTTTAAAAGAACACTCCTAGACATACTTATTTAGGTTCCGTTTGTGGTTTTAACTGCTTGTTTTAACAATAAAACAATTGAAAAATGACAACCACTAATTTAACAATTTATTACATTTTTAACAAACAACATGTAGACAGACACAAAACTTACAATCAGGTTCATTTCAGAAGAGATGTAGGGCATAATTTCAATGTTGAACACTAATGATAATTTCCTGTGACGCAGAAGTTACAATAAATTAGACTATAGATTTCATTTCCCCTAAGCAAAGCCTACAATCTGCACCTTTTTCTAAAATCATTTCCAATTTCCTTTGGCTTATTCATTCCATATTAATACTAAACAGTTTTGTAATAATTTACAGTAACTGATACGTAATTTGGAGATTGTTATTTATTTTGGTTAGCTTGGCATTAGTAATACATTCATAGTAACTGTTGGGACGAATATGTACCTTCATTATGTTGTTATATATAGGCTTATTTATTTATTTTTATTGGCTTATTTATTTTTATTTAATAATTTTTTGATTTGTTGATTTATCTTTTTATAAAAAAATTAAATAAAAATAGAATCGTATCCCGAACAAACACCAGCATTTCATTTCATGCTATGGTCCAAGCCACAACCCCTACGAAAAGGATCATAGGCCTACGTAACTTTTGTCTCCATTATGAGCAAGAAGATGTTAATTACTTTTGCCAATTAAAACTTCGTTAGAACTAATTAGTGACCATCTTGGCCACGTAATTTTCCGTTTTAATTAGAATGGTATTGCAAAATCAGTAATTTATTATATTTAGCTGTGGCTTTACTGTAGGTCTACTGTAAATAAGAGAATAGGTAGCTTCGGCTTTGAGGTGAGGTAAGAGTAGGGCTGATTAGCCTAGCTTTAAGCTTGGGAACGGTTACAGTTTGGGTAACTGGGTTAAGGGTATGTCATAAGTTACGATTTAGGCGATATGATTATAGTTTGAGCATAGTTAAGGGTAAAAGTTGGGGTTTGAGTGGTGGTAGGGATTGGGATGATGCATAACTAAGCGTCAAAAATTGTATCAGCTTGGGCAACATTTTCAAATTGCAATTTTATGCTTTAAATGATGCAGTAGGTATAACTGATGCTTTTTATGTGTCAGCTAAATCTGCAGAAATATTGACATTTAAAGAAAAGGCTTATAAACGATAAAAATCATAAGGGCAAAGTTCAGCATTTTATCCAAATTTTGGCCAAATTGTCAGATTGCGATTTTGAGTGATGCAGTAGGCACTACTGATGCCTTTAAACATAATCTGAACAACGATTTCAGCTTAATCTGCAGAAAAAAAATTACATTAAGTATTAGGCAAAAAGATGAACAAGTCGTAAGTCCAGCATTTTTATCAAACTGGGGCCAAAATTTAAGTAGTAATTTTATGCTCTCAAATGTTGCAGTAGGCACTACTGATCCCCTTTTAAACAACTTGACCCATGGTTTCAGCTAATTCTAAAAAAAAATTGAACAGAAGGCAAAAAATTGAAACAAATTTAAGGGGGTAAGTCCAGCATTTTAATCAAATTTTGGGCCAATAGTTGCTTTAGCGATTGTATGCTCTAAAATGATGTCGTATGCTTGACCTATGATTTCAACTAAAATTGGCAAAGATGTTTGAGATTTAGGCCCAAATTTGAAGGAAAAAAATCATATGGGGCAACTCCAATATTTTAATCAATATTTGGCCAAATTTTCAAGTTGCGATTTTATGCTCCAAAATGATGCCTTTTTGTATAACTTGATCCTCAATTTCAGCTAAATCTGCAGGGAAATGTCTTTATTTTTAGGCCAAACAGTTTGAAAGGGGGGGGAGGAGGCGGGGAATCAGCACAGGGGTAAGTCCAGCCTTCATCACATTTGGGCAAAAATTTAAGTTGCAGTTGTTTTGCCCTAAAATGTTGCAGTAGCATTATTGATTACTTTTTTATAAAACTAGACCCCCAATTCTAGCTAGTTCTTCATGAAGATGAAATTAAACAAATAGGCAAAAATTGGAAAAGTCATAGGGGCAAGTCCAGCATTTTAATCAATTTTGGGCCAAATTTACATTAGCGATTTTATGTCCTAAAATAAAGCAGTAGGCACTATTTATGCCTTTTTGTATTTAACTTGACCAAGGATTTCTGCTTAATTTGCAGAAGTATTGATATTTGATAACATAGGCAAAAAATTGTAAAGGGTAGGCTAAGTCCAGCATTTTTATCAAATTTTGGCCGAATTTTAAGTTGTGATGTTATGGTCTAAATGGATGCAAGTGGCACCACTGATGCCTTTACATAATATCTTGACCAATGATTCCGTTTAATTTGCAAAAAATATTGACATTTGAAAAATAGGCCAAAAATTGAAAAAATCATAAGGGGTAAGTAAGTCCAGCATTTTTATCAAATTTAGACAAAATTTTAAGTTGTGATTTTATGGTCTTAATTGATGCAATAGGCATAACTGATGCCTTTTTGTTAGACTTGACCAAGGATTTCCGCCTTATTTGCAGAAATATTGACGTTTGAAAATAGGACAAAAATTGAAAAAATCATAAGGGGTAAGTCCAGCATTTTTTATCAAATTTAGACCATTTTTTAAGTTGTGATTTTATGGTCTTAATTGATGCGATAGGCATAACTGATGCCTTTTTATTAGACTTGACCAGGGATTTCTGCCTTATTTGCAGAAATATTGACATTTGAAAAATAGGCCAAAAATTGAAAAAATCATAA
>CM021541.1:12581756-12593151 GCA_010994315.2 Pisaster ochraceus | reverse complement strand
CAAAAATTGAAAAAATCATAAGGGGTAAGTTCAGCATTTTAGTCAAATCTGGGCAAAACATAAAGTTGCGATTTTATTCCTTAACAAAATGCAGTACTCAATAATGATGCCTTTTTATACAATCTGACCCACGATTTCAGCTAAATCTGCAGAAATATTGACATTGAAAGTTAGGCAAATGAACGAAAATTCAAAGCTGCGATCTTATGCTCTAAAGTGATGTAGTAGGCACTACTGGTGCCTTTTCATATAAATTGAACCACGATTTCAGTAAAATCTGCAACGATATTGACATGTAAAAATAGGCAAATAATTGAAAATCATAAGGGGTAATAACGATTTAATTAATATTAACGATTTAAGTTGCGATTGTTTGCTTTAATTATCCCTACAACTCGTCCCAAACTCAGTCCCAGGATTTTGTTTTAAGCTAATTAAAACTCAAATTGGTTGATCCCTTCCAACTTTTTCTGGCTTGATGGGATTCCTTTATATTACATTGCACCCTGTATGACACTGGTCCACGAAACCAGACGTCAAGGCCAAATTGTAACCATCCGGATTGGCATGGAGGCAAACTGTGGTCAAACAATTGATAATTTCCGGTAGTTAGTTGACAACTCCTACTGAAGAGCATTCCAGTGGATGAATCACTTCGCTTAAAAGGGTGATCCAATTATTGGGTTAATTAATAACCTGGCTCCTCAGTAAATAGGCCTTCATCCTGCTGCCACCATCTCGGTCATGTTTCCAGTATCCAATAACAGTAATGGATGCTAATATTCCTTGAACAAATATGAACCAGACTATTTCTCCTTCAAGCCTCGGTTTGGTTACATTGATTTGAATGGGAGAAAATCAACATGGCCGTACCATGATAAAGGTATACAGCCTCAAAACAATATCTCACAAAATAACAATAAGTCATCCCGATTTGGTAAAAATAGAAAGGACTGTTAAAAAAAAAACCATGTACGTGTAGGTTTGTCTAAAATTATCCAAGTTCAATAAATAAAAAAAATTCCATTATAAATACATGGGGGAAAAAACCATAAAACTAACAAACCCAAACCCCACCTTGTTTTATAGAACAATTCATTTACATCACTAATTTCAAAACAGAAGCTAACCATGTAACCAATCAAAAATCAATTTCTGTATAAAAGAAACATGTGGCTTTTTCCAACGGCAATCTAAAATACTGCTGTCCATTTTGCTGAAGTCATGGGGTCTACGGCGACATCCGGACAGTGTGGGTTATGTTTGTCTATGACTTTGTGCCAGGATGTAAAGCTGCAGTATCCATAACATAGGTGTAACTAGTAATACAGGAAATTTGTCACACATAATAACAAATGTTATTGAGGGCTCGGCATAAGGGTTCAGCATTGTTCCCTTCAACGGTGCCATCGTGGTCTATTGTTTGAACACACACTAGGCTCTGACAGAAATACTACATCATTGGTAATGATTGAAAAAACATCAGCTTTTGAACGATTGTTTATTAGAGAAAGGCAACTGTTCCAAGCTTGACATCAGTACCAACTGTCTAGAGTTAACTTTCCCTCTGAAAAACAAAAGTGTGTGAGAAAATGTTTCCCGAACACCCGATTTCTTATTTTTGATTTGACATATCGAAATAAGCACATCAAAACAAAATCAAACAACAAGAGTATATAAAAAAATAAAATAAAATAAAAATACATTGTGCACTTCTCCTGACCAAGTAGGATTTCAAAGCAACTTAAAGGCATTTTATTATTACCCCTGATTATAGATAGTTCCCAATAGACGCCATCTTTACGGGCAAATCGCATTTTGGCTTGCAGGCGCGTCAAGCGCTCAAATTATTAACGCAGCCTCGCAGTTTACTAACCAATCTTGAAACGAGTTTTGTGAAATGTGCGCGTGCTGCACGCCGTTCTCACGCAAAACGCATGACTGTGTGTTCCAAATTGCCCGTACAGATGGCTGATTTACGTCATATTGCAACCTATCTATTGGGACCTAAGTATTCCTGAACAATCTGAACTCCTTAGGAGTATGCAACACCGGCATCCAAATAGGTGCACAGATCTGTAACTGTTCATATCAACATTCTCCACCCCAAATTAAACCAAATTACTCATGGGTGATGCGAAGCGGTTATATTATGTCTAGTTAAGAGTCTTGCTGAATGATTCAAATGTCCTGAACGGGATTCGAACCCGCACTCTGACGACTGAGCCGTTAGAAAGTGAGTTCCAAGAGAAAGACAGCTTAACCAAGACACGATAATTTGATTATGTGCAATAAAATCTATTGGAATGCATTACCCTTCGAAGCACCCATGATGTATTTTAACTTTAACTTGACAGTAATACACAACAACCAAACATGTCCTGACCAGGATTCGAACCCACACTCTGACGACTCAGCCGCAAGGAAGCAGTTCAATGGGATAGACAGCTTAGCCAAGACACGATAATTAGATTACAAGTAATAAAAACTATTGGAAAACACTGCCCTTCAAGGCACCATGATGTATTCTACCTTTAACTTGAACCCCCCCACACTAAAAACAAAAACAACAACTCATAATACATGTATTTATCTTAATACTAATGAAAGTTGAAACATTTATCCATTTCAACCACTGTTTAATGTGAGAGTAACCTTGCCCTAGACTTCTGTACAATAGTTAGACCAGAAAAGAAAACAAAAACACTGATGCTATGATACCTACTTTCTCTCATTATTATAAAAAGGTTAAATATACCAAAACCACAGGGTTGCACCATCGCAAACATCCATTTATAGTGACAAATATGGACACTGATAAAATCTCGCTGGCATTGAGGTTGGTTCATATTGAACCTGATATATATATAAATTATATTATTTTTAAAAACATTTTGGAATTGACCTGCCAATTTACATAATACTGGTTTGCCAAGTGACCTTTAGTGTTTAAGTAAAATGCTACAGAGGAGATAGTGAGCTTTGTTCCTGATGCATGGTTTTATTCTACAACAACACTCCCTTTCAATACCAGAGGGCATAAGAGGGTGGGTCAAAACAAGTAGGTCAGGGATGAGCGTCATTCCTGCAGACCGGTCTGAAACTAGGCTCTGAACACTAAGAGGTATGTTGAGATGATGGAATTTCCACCTTTTGGTCACCCCTGGAGTCTTGGATTTCAAGGAGCTTCTTTGAACAGTATCCTCAGTGCTAGAGAAGTAGATCAAAGAGCAGGATTTCTTTGTATGTGAAGAAAATAACAGCTGCTTTTTCCACAGGCAGACATAAAAAAAAGGTCTGAAATTTCTCATCTATGGTAGGTGCATTGACCTCAAAATGTGCTAAATAATGTCAAGAAAGTTTACCATGAAGAAACAAAATACTGTGTTTATACGACAATGCAGACTTTACGGCTTGTAGAACATGGACTTCTCATCAGCTCTATGCACAAGTTTTTTTTTAAACTTATACTGCTGAAACAAAGGGATATATTGGTATTATGTATATATTCAATTTTGTCTTATAAACCACACACACATATCCCTGTCATTTGATTGGTGGCACATGCGTCATGTCATCCAATAGTTTACCATGTACTTACTGCCTTGACGTTACACAACTATTCAGAGTCCATTAAGAATTATTATTTGACATTTTGCAGCTTGGTCTCCAAACAACTGTTCCCAGCCAGTCGGTCAAAATGTGGCAAGCTCGTGTCATGGTGGACAAGGTGGGCAGGCAGAGTGTTGGATGGACAAACTTACATATTTTTAGTTCATTGTATACAATTTTTCAAATGACAAGGATATTTGTGTGAGTTATATAAAACAAATTTTGAATGCAAATCATTCGTACATTGTTGCAGAATACAATCGCTGGGTGAAATCTGGCTTTTCCATTCCACTTGGCTTCGCCTCCTGATTATATTCTGCGACAATACACTCATATGCATCCAATATTTGTTTAGTAATTTCTTATAATGTTTATTGTTCAACAATCCACTGAATACTGAAAACAGTCAACAGTTCTCAAAAGAATCTACCCATTTAGGTACAATCCATGGTCCCCTACCCTCTTACCTTTGTTCTACATGACCCCCGTCTCTACAAAGTACCAACAAAAGCAACACTTGGAACAATTACACAGGATTTAATTGATACAATAACTGCATCTGGGATAGAATAAATAATTTTGGTTTTAGACTTACACTAATGTACCATCTATGCTCTCCAAACACTTGCCTTTCATTACCTTGCATGCTCGGAGGGCAAATGGCTAAGACATCTACTCTAGAGTGCAAAGGGTTAGGAGCTCGAATCCCACACAAGTAGACATGAGAGCACCAAGTATACACTGAGTATACACTGAGTAAACTCATGAGTGCTTATTACACATTGGTGTACGGCCAAATCCAGAATTATAAGGATTGTGGGCGAGTTTATCTTTCTAATAAGTTGGTGAGATAGGCCATGGAGCAACGAATGAGAGAAAAAACAAACAAAACAAAACAAGAAAACATCATAAACATTTGCAAACAGAAAAATAAATATCGCTGAAGTTTTCCAGCTTTGTGTTGATTTTTCTCCTTCAAAGTCATATCATGGACAACCTCAGAGGTCGGGCCTTATCTTCTCTCCTGAGACCTTGGGTGTGTCAGAGGTCAAGTGTCGGCATCCAGGATGGTAGAAACTGCTCATTGTGTGTGTCGACCTAAATTGTGGCTAATCAGGTGTTCATGTGTTTGGGCAGTTGGCGTAAAAAACGATAGTTGCTGTTTTCTTGCTGGGGTGCCCTCTGCTGGCTGTGCACGGAGCAGATAACAATCGGTATAGTACATCTAATCTGAAGCCGTCATCATAACTCACTGTGCTCGTCTGCAGAAACGGAACAGAATGAAAGGACAAACGTGCGTTTAAGGCACGGCGGTACAGCAGTTTTGAGGAAGCATACATGCTACACTCTGCAGTGTCTAACCTACAAAATATCAGAGTGGCTGCAAAATAGCTTGAACTTAAAATTCCAAAGTGGCTGCAACCGGCCACAGGATTTGACATACTTTAGTTTCACAAAAAAGATCAAAGTAAAATGGTCATGACCTGAATTGACACTTACCTAATTTTTCCCATGTTCAAGGTGTCATAGATTGGTTTTTGTCAACATATGCTGACTAAGGGCCTTGTCACAAGAGGCAACTTTTACAGGCAACTTGGAGGCAACCAACTGCAGTGCATTCTATAGGACCACTTCGGTAGCACATGAGTAATTTTTTTAACAATGTCTTACGATCCCTAAGAAAAATGTGTGAACATTCGAATGTGAATGCCTTTACTTCATGGAGATTGCCTGGAACTGGTTGCCTGTAAATTGCCTCATGTGACATGGGCCTTAAAGGCAAAAGATACAACAAAAGTTTTGTGTGAAAGTTTCAGCTGAACACAGTGTCTACTTGCTGAGAAAACAGCACAAAAAAAAACCACCCCAAAACTGTCAATTTTTTTTACAAGAACATTGAATCCATCTACATTTAGCGAGGTGGCAACGGGTACCAGCCACATCTCTGGCATCTAATGCATGAATCGGCTCTCAGATTAAAATCAGGGGTGAAAACTGTTCCAAACCAAATTACTTCTAAGGAAATCCTTTCCCAAAATAATTTATACTTTCAACAGCTGCACCCCTTCTCACCATGAAAATCTATATGGTCCTTAAGTTTTTTAGTATTTACCAATCTATGACCCTACCTGTAACATGCTATCTACATTTCTAAAACAAAATCACATTTCCATTTTGTATTGTTTCTCCAGACACATTCTGGAAATAATTGTGTCAAAAAATCAACAACAGTAATCTTCTGAGAGCTAATGGTTAGAACCAAGTAATCATTTCTTGAGAGTGTATACATGTGTATTGTTTTAAAATACTAAAAAAAAAGAAGAGAAAAAAAAATCACCACTTAGTTTCATCGAAGACCTTACCCACTACGAGCAAGTTTGGGTGCTAACCTTGAATCAACTTGCATTTCTAATTCATACGGTTTGTGTTTCACTAGAACATGTCTAGATGAATATCTTTCCAAATCTACTTTGGCCATGGCAACGACGCCGCGATGTGATGGGTAGATAAAATGTGTTGGCCTGTCATGTAAATTTTTGTCAAATTTCTTATACAATAGTGCACAAAAAACCCTACCATTTATCATTAACTGTCCGTGTGATTACATAAGTTTACAAAACTTTCTCCGTCACATAATAGTTCTATCATCTTAAACCAACTACAGTGTACATAACTTTGCAAGTTATTAGAACAACAGTGCTAGGGGGATAGTCAGATCTAGTTGGAATTAAACCGTGCAGCGTTTGAGTGACATCTAGACAGACTGTGGTTATGTCAAGTCGACTCTAGTCACCCATCAAACTTGCTCTACATTGTTATTAGCATAACATGGCCCGTTTTCACCACTACAAGGCTTCACTTCTTACCTGTTTTAATATCACTTTGTTTGCTCTTGTTTGATGACTTCTGAGCGACCCTTTCTTGTAGAGCTTTGATCTCGTTATCGTATTCGGTCCACTCAGGAACGATTCTTACAGCACTGTGAAGTTTGGGTTCCTTTGTTAGAGGATTGTTGCACTGTACAAAACAAAATTCAAATCAAACTAAATAATTTCCAGTCACAAAAAACCTTACGCAGGTTTTGCTTCAGAAGAGTAAATAAATTGAGGTTTAATTTTGTTTTTACAGGAAGCAACTACATGGCCCAAAATACCTTGGGCTTTGGCTTTCAGTTTTCCATGGCACAAGAACAAAAATCAAAAACTAAATATTTAAATCCAATAATAAGCTAAAAAATTCCATGTTGGGAGTGTAAACCCGAGAGTGTCCAGGAGCATTTACTATTGGCCTGTTGTTTGGATGTGTATTGGCAGGTCCAATTAAATCGGCCCCAAAAAACAGTTAATTATTTTTAACATTTATTGTTTAATTTTTTTGAGAGAGAGATAGCCTAACATCATAAGGCCATGAATGGCCACTTCATAGTGAGAGCTACACTGAACTGATTTGGGCTATCGATAACTGCCACCAGGGGCACGTTGCCACCGACTCCTGGTGCCGAAATAGGGTTACCCCCTTCACAGTCCTTAAGAATGCAGGCATGGGTATCATCTACTAGGAGCCTGGCTTGTAGAGCAGAATGCACTTCCTTCCCAATGGTTGACGAAGCAATTATGGTGAAGTGCCTTGCTCAAGGGCACAAGGGTCATGACCTGGATCCGTACCCACTCTCTGCTGCCGATAACACCGGAGCTTGGGTCCGGTTAACTAGACCGCTGGGCCACGACACGCCACATTAGAACAAAACATGTGACCTTAGAATTACCTTTGTAAACGTTCAAGTTGCAACTAAAATAAATTTTTCAGATGTTGGCTTTGAAGTTGTGTATGCCTGGTGATTCTAAGGAGTTTTCCTTCCACATCTAAAATTGAAACTTTGTCTTCTCTCATTGGGCAACTATGCTCTCCAAAAGAGAGACTTGCCTCTCATTACCTTGCATGCTTGGCGGGCAAATGGCTAAGACATCTGCTCTAGAGTGCAAAGGGTTAGGAGTTTGAATCCCACACGAGTAGACATGAGAGCACCGAGTATATAGTGCTTACCACACATTGGTGTTAGAACATCTAAAAATGAAACTCCTTCTTTGTCTTCCCTCATTGGGGTTCTTGCCAAGTATGGTAATTAGTTTACTTTTTTGAGAGTCCTTGGCTTCAAACCAAAATCAGTATTAATGAAATGAAAGTTTTTGACGAGGGGTTTCCCCAGCTTACCAAATCGATGGTCTTAGCAGCTGTTTTTTCCGAATCGCTGCACCAAGTCTCACACCATAACCACTCCTGGGGTAAGGAATGGATGGCCACCTGATGAATCATGTTGTTTGGCAAATCCTGAAATACAAGATGAAAAAAACCACCATGATTAAGAAAGAAGAAGTTAGGGATGAAATTTTGAAGATTTTTTTTTAGAAAATTCATGAAAAAAGGTTTCTGGGGCTGGGGTCCTCTTTAATCTAGACCAGGAACCTCTTGAGGTATTTCAATTCAGGGTTTTAAAACCTCTCTGCATCAACAAAAATACAAACTACAGGTTTGGAAAATAAGGGCTACTTCTTTTTCCTTTTGGTGACCGCTTTACTTCTTTCAAGAAAGTCAAACCATGACTTTAAAAAAAATGGCTAAGAGGAACACATGTGCTGGTATAGGAGGAAACGACATGCACAGGAAATCAAGAGCTGAAATGAGCATACTGACCTGATCTAAATTTGAAAGACTGTTAGGGTCTTGGCTCAGGGCCTGGTACTGTCCTCTCAATCTATCTCCAGCTGCAATCTTACGGAACTTGACTAAGTCTACCACGTACAATGCACTATAAAAAGACAGAAACAAAAACTACATAATTGGCTTCAAAATTTAATTTCCATTTGATATTGTTTATTAAAATGATGTAAAAACAGCTAATACATCTGTTTTTAACGCAAGAAAACAACGGACTGACACTAAGCATAGGGGTACGGCCCAGCGAGGGGGGGGCTGTGCCCTCCCAAGTACAGACAAAACAGTGGGGAATCTTAAGGTACAGAAAACTATGGCAAAAATATCAAAAATTCAAAACTTTTTAACCTATATAAGAAATAAGTAGCTATGCTTTTACTTGTGTAAACTTTCGGGCTAATCAACTTCTCTGTCCCCCTGAACAAAGGATTTCCCGCATGCCCATGACACCCCCAAAACCACAAATTTTGCATTTCAATTATTTGGGTGTGGTCGAAGTTCACATACCTGATGTGATATTTGCGTCCGGCTAGATGGCTGGCCCAGTAGCCCGACTTCCAGAACCTGAACCCATCCATCTCTTTACGGCTTGAGCAGAATGGTGTGTATCCGTAGGGCGCCCCCTGGAGGTTAAGGTTTGCCAGCTCCTGTAGGTCAGCCCGAACGATCTGATCTGCATCTACAAAGATGATCTTCTTGATGTTGAGAGGGAAGAGCACGTCTAGGAACAGGATTTTGTACCTGCAAAAAAAAAGAAAGAAAAAAACCCAAGATTATTTCTTTGTTTTTACAGAAAATAAAATAGACTTACTTGGGGGTCAATCTAAACAAAAACATTGGGGACAAAAAGTTGGTTTTAACACTTATAATTCTTCTGTAAGAGAATTATACATTTTTTTGTTTTAAGTGAATCCCATTAAAAGTGTGAACTCACTTTGGGTTTGGTGAATATTTCACACAATAAAACATCATCCAAGCACTACCTTTCTGATTTCTTTTTTTAACCTCATAAACCCCTTTTAGGATTTGGACAAAGGTATAGAAATTAACCATGATATACATGTACTTGTCTCGATGGGTACTGCACCAACACCCCCTTCTCATGGGTCACACCGACAGGGTCTGTTGTGCGCATGGAATTGCCAACCATGCAACAAAACGGTAAATTACTGGGTTCTTTTACATGCATTTCTCAACACATGGGACCTACGGCTTTACGTCTCATCTTAAGTGTCTTACTTAAGGACAAAAGTGTCTATACCCGGACTCGAACTCACACTCTGCCGTTCAGAGCACCGCTCTACCACGACTCACCGCTTTGAAGCACCCTTGGGTACATCTTTAATTAAATCCCTTCCAATCTACTCCAATGTTAGTTTAAGATTTGACTATGATGGGAAGAAACTCCAGCCCCCGACCCCCCAACCCCCCATGTCAGGGGTGCATTCTTACCCCCATATAAGACGCTGTTTCTCAGTCTGCTGGTGAAGCCAGCGTGGCCATTTGTACTGCACCAGTTCATACTCAAACCCATACTCGGCTGCCATGCGTGGGATAAACTCCTGTAGGAATAATGAAGTCAATCAAAAGGCTACCTTTAGCTTGGCTTTTCAGTAAAACTGTACTTAAAGTGAGAAGTTGCTTCAAGTTTGAATAAACAATTTCCTCAAGGGAAAACAAGAAAAGAAACAAAAGTTACCTTCAGTTACAACCACTAAAATGTTGTTGAAACACTAAAATTCCTTCTTCAAATTCACTTAGACCCCAAATTTGTTTGCCTTTCGATCTTTTGATTGATTGATATATTTTGTACATAAGGGATGTTACAACTATGCTACTTCTGTTGATCAAAAATACACATGCAAGAAAGAAAGAAAGAAAGCAACAAACAAACATGTCAATCCCATCCCCAAAAGAACACTTTTATGTTTTTTAACAAACTGTCAAATTGTTGCTAAATTTTGAGAGCTTTTTACCTTGAATGTAGGAGAAAGGTAGTTTTTGAGAAACCAGAACTTGACTGGAGACTTGGTGTGTTTGAGAACACTCATCATCATGATCCTGAGTTCAAGAAAATAAAATCACATACATATCAATCCTTTAAAAACCAATTATTTCTGTGTAATTATCTCAACAGGCACTGACAACCTTTTTATTTTTTAATCAATTTTGTTTTCCCTGTAAAAATGTTACGTAAAAGAAGAAAAAACCCAAAACAACTATCACTATTGTACTCAACCAAACAAAATTCACCGCAAGTTGTTTTCCTTTTCTTGATATTTCCTCAACCTGGTTTTTAGAAAGCTGTTTAGCAGAAAATGTTGCTTAACACGTTTAATTATTTAAAAAGGCTGGCAAGAAACCAAGCACGCAAATTGTAAATTATAAGGAAATTTGGCTGGTAACCAAATCTGCTAAGTAAGATTAGTCTGTATTACAGTATTATCTGATTAACAGCTTGAATGAATTGTGTCCAGTAAAGACTAACTGTCTCAGTAGACACTAGCTTACCTGAGGAAGCGCTCGTAAAGATGTCCCGACGCAATGGAGAAGATGTTCAACGTCTTGTCTTGTTCAGTTTCACTGTCCTTACTGCCGGAACCAGTCAAACTAGAAAAGAAACTGTGGCACTGTTAGGATTGTGCTAAGAAGTACAGACTGGTCGTCTGTATGTCAGCAATCCATTCTCGACTGGTATTTCAGGGTCATAGTTTGGCAAAGCTGCTCACATTTGCATCTTGCAATCAGTAAGATTTTGTGCTTGATTAGAAATCAAGGTGGGCACAAGAAGATGGTCACATCCCTTGTAAATGGCTCCAAGGTGTGGGGTTAGGTCATAGAAAGCAGTATATATATAATGTGTGTGGGTTTCTCGAGGTGTTTTCTGTAAGATTCTTGAAGATTCCTTCAGTTTTCTTGTGGGGTCATGAGAGTCAGCTTGGAGGTCCACTCACCTTGATAATGAGTCCCATATCCCTCCGGCTACTCTTTCAGTTCCAGAGTCCGATAAGAGAGTCTCGGACTCTTTACCTGGCTGCTTGCTCACCTAGGAGTAGAAGGGAAAAGAACT
>CM021541.1:12505409-12515763 GCA_010994315.2 Pisaster ochraceus | reverse complement strand
ACATACCGATAACTTAACCACCAGAACTTGAGTCCGATGCTCTTATCTGCTCGGTCACGACACCCAATCTCCAAACATGAGCTCATTATATCTAAATTCCTTAGGAATATGAATGCTAGCCACAGTATCATACGGAAACTGACTGTGTTCCTTTCCAGTTTGGCTTTGGATTCTTGGTATGGATGCATGGAAACAAAAGAATGCGACAAAATGACAGGTATAACTTTTCTTGAAGTAATTCTTCAAGCCTCTTCCATCGGAGATACAAGCTTTTCATTAGTCCCAACCCTGCTATATATAGGAGGTACATGTTTTACTGTAGTTCCCGGTTATTTATACCCATACTCCCAACCCTACCAAAAACCCTAAACATGACATTAATGACTTTGTCACAACCCTCTCCACATTACAGCAGAGTTGTTTGCCTGTGGCTGAGTGCGTACAGAGTGACCATAAATGATATGCGTGAACTACTTTAGAAATCAAGGAGGTGGTTTGTATAATTTTGCACGTCCAAGGGATCCAAGGTTTTGTGATGCACTCATTTTCCAAACGTCCTCGTAAAAAAAAACTACACGTTTCTATCCTCACGTTGACATGATAGCAAATGCCATTTTTAATTTTTCATAGCAACTCAATGTGAAAGGATACCATGACAAAATAGTAAACAAAAACTACGAGTGGGAAAACAAACCACTTAGATTCATGTTGTCAATTTACTTTTACAAAAAGTCTGCGGGAGATATTTTTCATTGCATTGTCAATATGAAGTTCGGGTATTCCCCAGGACCTGAAATAATTTTGTGTAGTTTATAAATAACTTTTGCGTGGAAGGGTGTTCATTTCACTGACAATGGATTCAGTTGACAAAAACGTATAATATTAGCTAACTGCAAACACTAGCGAAGGAAAGGTCACAAACCTGTGCGGGAGATATTTTTTATTGCATTGCCAACATGGAGTTCGGGTTTTCCCCTAGACCTGCAATCATTTTTTTGTATTTTGTGATGAACTTTTGCGAGGAAGGGTGTATATTTCATTGACAAAAACACATACACGATTATTAGCTAACTGCAGTCTGCAAACACTAGCGAGATAAGGTCAATGGTAAACACTAACTGAAAACGAAAGGGTACGTTAACAGAGAGAAATAAAGACAGCCCCAAAATAGGATGAAATCGTGTGAGCTAGCCGTTGCTATGGTAACTGTAAACACTCCTGGTTGACATGTCTGTCTGAGAAAAAGAGTACCAAGTCTGGCCCGCTTGCAAACGTTCCTAAAAACACAATCCCTGGCATTATTGCTAGGGTAACCAGACGATGGGATCGAATCCTCGACCCCTCGCCAATCGATCATGCGCAGTGAATCAGTCACCATGCAAACTGACACCCAATGTTCTGTATCCGACATGTAAATGTTGCATTCCTTTAAAAGGAGCCACAAAGTAAATCGAAGAGAATATATAGATTACCACAATTTACACAAAGAGGTACTAAGAAGATAACAATAATTTTTTTAAAGGATATGGACAGTTGATAGCACATGCTCGTTGGATAAACCAAAAACACAAGAACGAAAGACTTATTTGACAAGCACCCAGTGCGCATGCGTTGGCCTGTGAAATGAGGCACATGCTGGCCCTGTTTTCTAAGAGGGGAAGTTTGGTTATAAACTGTGTCAATCTTGCTAAGCATGGCAATTTTGCTAAGCGTTATATTGGCAACTGAGTTTGAGATGAATTTTAGTTTTAGTTTTTCAAAAAAGTCTATGACACGACTGCTTAACGCGGTGTTTTTTGCATTCTTTTTTAATGCACTTATTCCAAAAATTGTGCACTTAAATAGATCAGCCCGTGCAAAAAGTTAGTTATGTGGAATGAAGCGACTTGTAAATGGGCCATGATCGCATTGGTACCTCTGTTTTGTTTACCGTTGTCATGGAAGCAAAACCTTGCAACCTCCAGGGTCTCACGAAACTATACAATGCTAGGGTGTATCCGCAGGCATAATCCGCCAGAGACTATTATGTAGAAGTCTGTCAAGCGTGAATGCTAAAATCAAGTGTTATTGTTATTTTTACCTCAAGGGATGAACGTTTAATAAAGTTTGGTGTTACCTTTGTTGTTACTGCTAGTGATGGCCGCTGAATGCACCCGTAGGTAGATTTGCTGAAATCCGACTTCGGTGTTGCGACTTTTTACCACCAAAAACCCAATCTTCAAGAAAGTATTAAGTAAAAGAAATTGAGTTGACACAATTAAACAACAGGTACAGACATTCACTAGCATGGATGTCAATGATTTATAACACACACACTGTTGGTCGTGCTGATCTATGGATTTTAAAGTACATTTACAAACTAGTTGTTTCCAGAAATTTGTGTTAATTTATTGAGTGAGAAAAATAAACAGATTGTATGGAAGTGAAATTGAGAGACGATACAGGACAAAATGCTAGAATCTTCCAGTTCATTATATACACATTTTGATTGGGAAGACATTTTTATTTTTTTATTTGCTCTAAAAATATTGGGACAGGCCGTGTCCGAATTAGCGGCGGAGGCACCCTGAGCTTTAGCCGCATCCACTTACTAGCTACTACCCGAGTGAGTAGACGCTCCGCGGCAGTGAAGTCAATAACGAGAAGTCCCCTCGATCCACTAAGCGAAGGTAGTAGTCCTGGCCGATTTCATACCTTCCGCCCAGGTAGTAGCTATTATAAGCTGGACAGTTCTTTCAGAGCTAAGTAGCCTCCCGAAGTAGTCTCCCGAATTCCAAAATCTACTCCGCGGCAGTTGAATAAAAAGCAAGACCTAGTTCCCTAAGAACAGATCTACACAGCTATATAGTAGATTTACACATGGTGTTACCGCAAACTGATTATTCATTGATACCTCACCATGCGAAGCCTCAAAAGCATATAATAAAGAATAACACACCTTTGATTCAGCAAGGAATGTTTCAACATTCTTCAGATCTGTTGATGAGTGGAAATTGTAGATGTACTCTGTATCCGCCTTGAACCGGATGAAACTGGTCAGCACCGGTTCTATGGAGAATGTTCCGACTCCCAAAATGAAGACCAGCCAGATCTTCATTAAGTTGCCTTTGGACAGCTTGCCGTATGACGGCGAAGTCATTCTGCTGGCTGCTTGACCAGCACTTGATCGGACGTAGTTAACGGTGTAGGATAAAATATCTTTTACGATCTGCAAAATAGGGATAGAGACAAAGAGCAATGAAATGTAACGCATAATCATAGGAGACTAAATATATTTTGCATCCGAGTTCATTTTTAGGTGAAGTTGTTTCAGACCAAAAAGAATTAAATAAATTACAAATCTTTTTCAGTAGCTGCATAACATGTATAGATATGAGATTTAGGATGAACTCTTCTCTTTCTTGTGACTCGTAGCTTCTATGAGTTGACATCACAATCCTCACACCATACCAGTTTAGTGCATCATTTGCAGACAAGACACAAATAAAGGAACTTCCAAGTTAGGCCTGTCACAAAATTACTTACTTGACTAAAAGTACTCTCCAAATTATACAGTGAAATCGTTTTGCCAGGTGTTATTTTATTTTCAAGATAACGTTATTTTGTACCATATCAAAACAATGGTCGGCCGACCGTCATTTGAACGTATTGGTAAGCTTAAAACCATTTATCATCGGCTCTGGGGTTTATTCGGCAGTCTCGGACTGACAAAGTATAAACAGGCATTTCATACTAAAGTCTACACTAAAATACCTATTTCTTTGAAAAAACAAAACAAACTAAACAACTACCAACGCTGTAATGTTCAATCAAAACATCGAACATTTGCTCTTGTGTGTTGCCTTTACCACAAAGTAAGGAATTGTGGATTTCGCAAATTAAGTGGTCAAGTAGAAATAAGTTGGAAAAACACCCCCCTCCCCCAACAATAAAAATAATAAATAAATAAATAAAAATAAAATAAATAAATACATTTAAAAAAAATAAATAAATAAATAAATAAATAAATAAAATAAAATAAAATGAAATAAATACATAAATAAATCGATTATATGGCGAAATGAGCAGACTATCAAATGTCAGTAGCCCGTGACTGGGTAGTAACGGCAAGACAAACATTATATTTAACTCAGCACCTGACCGAAACTGAAACTAAATCTTGATAATCAAATTTTGATGATTATGATTATGATTATGATTATTATTGTTATTATTGTTATTATAATTATTATTTTTATTTTATTTTATTTTTTGGGGGGGATACAAAAGTGTATTTTACTTTCACTTCCTGCCCTGTTCACTTCAATGCACATGGCTGGCCGAACCTTTTATTGATCAACCCCAACAAACTGCAATTTGGATTTTAAGTTTTGTAGCAAGATTTTGCACGTACGGTTTTAATTTAAACTTGGCCATGTAAGTATCCTCCTAAACCTAGCATTCCGAAAGTTTCCCACTCGCAACAAGAGCCGATTGATTAGATTGTCCTCAAAAAAGTCAAAGTTCAAGACATTTCGCACAAGGCTTTCTTGTATGATCGTCAGCATTTACGCTTACATGATCAGTAACGTAAACCATACAAGTGCGGTTAATGCTAAAACTCTAGGTAACAATCTCCAATGTCAACTGACTATTGGAACCACTCGACTGCATTGGATATGCACCTCTACACATTTAAATGCAAAACTCAATGTGTGAAGACTTTTATCAGGGTCTGGCCATCTTGATTTTTTCTTCAATCCAAATCGTTGTCACCAAACCTACCCTGGGACAAAATGTAGAGTGGTTGCTATTGTGGACACGGGGACGTTATCAAGATGGTGACAGCCTAATTTAAGGTCTATTTACCCTTTCCACGGCGCTTGGCGCATTTAAGCGCACCTTGTCCTGCATGCCCGACATTTTTCGAGAAACAAGTACACAAAGGTGTCTATTCTATAGGACTCTGTACCCAGATACCTAACTGTAGTAGTCATAGCAGAGTAAAAAGCCCCCAGTGCTAGAGGTCGATAGGCTTTCTTTGTGGATATAGTCAGCACATGACATCAGTATGTCAATTAAGTATGACACATTTTTCTATCATTCAACTCCCCAGTGAGAGATATTGAATGTTCAGGCAATCTAGGAGGGTTTTAATTTTATAATTGTGTTGTGAACCTGCATTAATACCACTGATACTAATATTATCACTTTGTTATGGTAGCAAAACTCTTTTCCCCAATATTATAAGATAGTGGTGTAAAGATGTGTTGTTTCTTTTATAATCAGACTAGCACTAAAATTGAGTAAAATGTACATTCTTGACGACTATTATGCAAGATGGGGTTAGAAGTAACAACTGAAGCCCAACAGTACCGTGTACATAAACAAGCATTAACATCATCTGTAATCTTACGAACAGGGAAGGCAAACTTGATCTAATTACCCTTTCTTTAACTGTTGATAGACCCATCAATGTCGCAACAGCCCGTGGCGTAGATTTTAAATGGTATGAAAAGTGGAAAAAACAACTGAACTAAACCACCCATCGTACGAAGACACACTGGGTTTTAGATGACCTCTTTCTTATAGTTGAATTCTTACATTATCCACAATGAAGTAAGGTTGTCATTGTTATACAATTTGGATGTTCAAGAATGTTGAGTGTGGGTCTACGGCAAAAGGAATGTTTCTCTTTACTGACTGTTTGGTGCTCGATATTGGGTATTGTGTAGCCCCTCCTCCCCTTGTGTCTTTAATGTGTACTTGGAATTGTTTAGAGGGGAGGTTACTTTTTTAAAATACGAAAAAAAATGTTTAAAGTAGAAGAACATTTTGGGAGGGGGGGTGGTGTTTACCTTCTGCCCCAAATCGGGCATGATTTTTTATAAGCCCCCTGTGTGCCCATTTCGTGCCCCTTTCATGCCCCTTGGCTCGTGCATTATCTGAACAGTTTAAATTGGCTTCAGTATAAGCACTTGGAATTAAAAATATTGTGTCTTGTTTTGAAAAAATCTAAATCTAGCTCCTGATTGTCTTTGTGAGCTACCAAGTTCAAACCAACGATACGCACTGTGCGCTCGACATCCTCCGGTACGGTATCTTAACAGCAGCCACTTGGCAAACCTAAAAACTATGGAGATCAATCATTCACAATATTTGCCCCCACCCCTCATCACGGTCATGTGGAATGGGCTGCCTACTGCAATTCAATCTGCTGTTACCCTTGAAATTTGTAAAACTTTTTTAAAAACCCACCTGTAACATGTAAATCGTTTTTTAAATAATCAATATTGATATTATTATTACATCTTTCACCTATGTGATAACATCGCGGCACGATATATATTGTGACAACTTTAATCGTGGCCTCAGCTCATTATTTTGCAAATATCGGGAGTTATGTAAACAGTTGAGGCCGCAGTATACTGATATGAATATTTTTACGCCCGTTTTACGATTTGTGCCCTGAGCAGCGAATATTAACATACATTTTTTACGACATGTGCACAAGTGATCATTTATGTCAGTATTTCGGTATAAATGCTCGACACACTTCTCGCCCCAGGTCGTAAATGTTGACGTCATTGGTTACGGAAATATATTCGACTGGTGCACAAGTCTTGAAAAATAGCGTCAATACTCACGACCTACTGCATAAATCGGAATTTATATCAAGAATATTGACGCCAAAGTTCTTAAATCAAGTTATACAAATTGAAGGCTTGCAGTGTCAGTTTCAAACTTGAACCAGTTTTTACCCCCGTCTTCCTGAATCCTTCATGACAAATATTTGAAACTATATAATTATTTCGTTTTGCCTTACCCTTGATCTTGCGATTCCGGTAGACGCCTTTCAGTCAAAACTCAGGGTCTTGGTGGTGGTTTTAAATTTTCAAATCAATAGTTGTCGTCCAACGCACTGGCCTCCATGGTCTTTTGTCTATTTGGCGATGATGATGGGTTATGATTGCATTGAGCACAAATTCTAGAAACATCGATGATTCTCGTAGTCACGTTTCTTGAAGTGGGCGGAGCTGGGACATTTTTTCATATAGCCATACAGACCGTACTGTGAGTTACAGTACATGTTTACACCATAGCCTGTCACGTATTTCTAGTCTCCCGGGATTGGTGGTTCTACCACTCGATTGTCCTGGTGCAGAAATTTCGTCAACTGTGACGAATTGACGGAGACTCGCCAGTTTGGTTTTTGCAAAACTTTGTCGTTGGGCCCACACAAGTAGACGCGGTTGACTCGATATTCCCAAGAAGCCTTGGGTGTTCCTGAATGAGATTCGTTTTTGTGAGTATCAGTTATAGTTAAACAATGTTAAAAACTTAACGGCATGCACTTAGACGTACGGGATGAATTTGTTAAAATACTTTTTTTTTTAAATATTATTAATTTTATTATTATTATTATTATTATTATTATTATTATTATTTTTTTTTTTGGGGGGGGGGTCAACCAATGAAAATAGCAATTACAATTTTAAACATAAAGTAAGGCAATAATATAACACGTTTTCACAGAGAAAAGGGGTGAAACCTTTGCAAGTTTGCTGCACAGTAAATCACAACTCAGCCTGTTTGTCAAATGATACTCTGGTAGTGCAGTCGATAATGTTTTGGTAGTGCAGTCGTCACAGAGCACTCGCACTTTGCTTTCGGGCGTGTTGATGCACACGGCCGTTCGGGGTCTGCAGTGGCACTGTGTCACTTTAAAATGGAGTATGGATGATTACATGTTATGAGTTTACTGTTTCATTTTTAAATGACCGCTACAGTGTTTGCTCTATAGGCCACCAGACAGATCGATGCATGAATCAACAAAACAGAGTAGGACTTCATGTGTGTTGCCTTATCTTTCAATCGGCCAAAACTAGCTGAAATTTCCTAGCAGTTGACACACACTTGGCTACTTTGTATCCAATTTAACATCATGTAATTAATTTTTACTAAAGCCCAAGATCTTATTTCACCTGGTTCCCCTCTAACTTCTGTATAACTCTTATTGTTAGCAATAACCAGGTTCCCTAATGGCGTAGTCTTATTATTTACTGTAAGTGAGATTTTTTTTGGTCTTGTTTCCAATGTAAATAGGTACGTATTGCTTACATTCGCTGTTGTATGGACGAGATTTATCCAAACGATCATCATGACCTTGCTCAAGTCTTTCGTCATCATCTTGATCTCGTCGTGGGTATCATATTCACAGTTGAGTACCGAGTGCAAACCTGCAATTCAAATAATTTCACACAAAGACAACTTGTAAATTTAACCAACAAAAAAGCTATGAATGAATAGCAATGAGCATAACGGACATAAAGTATGATGTAAACAAAAAAATCTCACATATTGACTCTTATTTAGTATTGAAAAATCAGGAATAAAAAATGTTGTAATAAGGTGATAAAAAGAGTTGTGATTTTTACTAAGGAAATCGTGTATCAAAACTTTTAAAACATTGATGACTTGGGTGACGTTGTAATTAAGGTATGACTGGTAAAAATAACAAAAATCCCCACCTCAAAGTATATGCCAGTTTTATCACATGAAATATTTGCCAAGATAAGCGGCTTCAAGTAAAAAAATTAACCTGATTTGTTGTTGTTAATAATGCATTTGCTGTTGTTGTTGTTGTTGTTGTTGTTGCAGTAGTAGTTTGAACGATAAAAATCAGTTGTTTCTATTTCTTGCATCGGTTCGGATAGTGGTGAAAGTTGTCTTCAACGCTATACGACAAGTTGTGGCCTCTTTGGATGGGCAAGATGTACTCGTTACAGGTATGTTATTTGTATGCTTACCTTTTTAATTACGTTTTTTAGTGTCCTGCTTTGGCGCTGATGACACAGATCTAACAAATTTTCCTTTTACATAATCTGTTGGTTAGTGTAGGCCTTGATTGACTGTTTTGTGGATGTTGTTTCTTCAATAAATAAATAAATATGAAAATAAACAGTACAGATCTAGTCCAACCAGTTTTTGACAACACACCCCTATTATATCGCGACCAGTTTTAGCAGTAGTTCTTGCCTAAATGAGGCAGCTTTTTCAATTGGAAAAAACCCGCTTGGTTGTTATTATTTAAGTAACGTGAGAATATGATAGCTTAATGTTTACATTTTAAGCATAACACTCCGTTTTGTGATTTCTTTTAGGCTTTCTGTCTGTAGTACTTGTCAAGAAAAATATACAGTAAATTGCGGCACTTTTGGATGGGTCAGTTGTGATCGTTACAGGTTTGTTTCTAGTATAGGCTCATGTTTTGCAAAATGTCGGCAGCATTTGCTGTATGTACACAAATTATGATTGTTATATCTATACAAAGTTGTCACCGGGGACATGGCAACTGTTTGTTTGACAATGGGTCAAACAATTTGAACTTGTTTGTGTGAAGAATTTTTGTCATGTTCAACATTAATTCCCCTTTCCGTAACGAATTGATGTGTCAAATGATGGTGTTAAGTGTATAGTGAAAACTCAGAAATGACCACCATATCCGCTTGCCAACTTGGATTTTATGTTTTTAGCCCGTGTTAAGGCGTTCAAACTATATCCATTTTTTCATTTCATGTTCAACATGCTGTTTTCAAGTCTTGTCAGTAATACAGTCAATTAAACAAATTGTTGTACTTATGTTGGTTATTATTTTATTTTAAGTGTTTTTCCCTAAAAACTGGCTGATAGCAGCTGGATTCTATATATTGTTTTCTCTTTTTATTTGTTTTTATACTAATTACAATACATCTGCAAAAGTGATATACTTACGGCGATCGACTGCAGCACCCAATCATGTTTTTCCCCTTGCCTTTATTTCATACGACAAAACCGGGGGTAACGTTTTCTAATTTTGTTCAGCATAAAATGGTTTGCCGGACAAAATAATGACACTGTTTGTTATAAACTGAGTTGCAACACTGAAATATTTGTGAATGTTCCATCATTTACAGAACTGCCCAGTGTAAATGCTTTGGATCTACCACCTGCCCTAACGGAGGCACCTGTACTGGTACTGATTCTTGCAATAATTGCGATCGCGGTTACTATTCGCCGCACTGTAATAGTAAGTACAGTCTTATGAAAACGACAATATTGTGGTGTTACGTCTTGTATTTATCTATATCACGCATAATTTTTTTTTAAATAATAAAAATAATAAATAAATTAAAACATAAATAAATAAATACATAAATAAATAAATAAATAAATACATAAACAAATAAAAAATAAATAAACACATAAACCAACCAATCAATCAATCAATCAATCAATCAATCAATCAATCAACCAACCAACCAACCAGCCAGCCAGCCAGCCAGCCAGCCAGTCAGTCAGCCAGCCAGCCAGCCAGCCAGCCAGCCAGCCAGCC
>CM021541.1:12447452-12478965 GCA_010994315.2 Pisaster ochraceus | reverse complement strand
TTTTTTGCAGGCGGTTTGTGGATGATAGCGCCCTCTTGTGGGAAAATTTATGACTATCGAACCGAGAGGAATTTTGCACCAGACTAGACGAGTGTGATGAACTTGCTATGGACGCGCGTGCGTGGGAGTATTATTCACATACGGTGTCTGTACAGAAAGTTACAACTGAGATGTCAATTTCCATTTTAACTTCAAAATAATGCCACCCAAGGTTAAATTAATAATTCTGAACCCATCAGGCTGAGAGTTTCGGACATAAGGGGGATTTGTGAACGAAGTTTCAGCTTCCTCCATCCATGAGGTATAAATATGAAAAATGTTTGTTATAATTTGTTCCGCAATGGTACGGGACCTTTATACCCTGGACTCCGTCACGTTGTATGCAACGGAGGAGAGCAATCTGGGGTAGTAGGCCGTAAACTCTTACCAAACGGGACACCGCAGTTACAAGGGTCTGCGAAAAACTAGCAAGGGAAACCTACATACCTGTACATACACACATACATACGTTGCGCTTCACTGACTGGCTTGTGCAACAAGAGAACTGCTGATGAGCGTAGCATGAGAGAAATGAAGGCGACTGGACGAGCAACCAGTACACGGATAAAACGCACTTGGTGTTACGTAATAAAATAAACTGCAATAAACTGCCACCAGGAAGAATGTAATGGAACAAAGAGGACGAAAAGGATTTGTGGTACTACTACAGCCTCTTCCCATTAAATTTGCTCTGTGCAAGGATCCGCCATGTGCGTGTAGAGCCCTGACTCCATGCTCCGTTTGTAATGTGTTTAACCCTTTGTACGCTACCATTCCCTACACACACTAATTCCTGCCCGCTGGAATCCTTTTGCATAACCATTAAAATTACACACGGTTGAACTAAAAAGCCTTTTTCTGTGTGAAGGAATTATTTTATTGCAAAATGCAAAAGGGATGGAAGTGTCACACATTTCCGTGACAATATATAGTTAGTAATTGATGTTATTCAATGATGTCCCCAATTCGACGCTCTACATGCAAGTGCCTTACTGTGAAAAGGGCAATAAGTGCTACAGGCAGAAAAACAACATTTAAAATTATGAACGATAAATCGTTAAGGCCAATCTACTTTAATAAAAATTAATAAAAGCGTGATTGTATGCAAAGTTTCCCTCCACTATAGTTTATATTCACAGTCTAGTTGTGACAATTGAATTACCACTTTTTTCCGGCAAAATTGCATTCAAAATTAACGGCCAAGGTCGATTTCAACAAAAGGAGACCACGAAAAAGAAAAAGAAGACAAAGCTAGTAAAAAGTGAGATTTGGAAGTAAAAGCTTGCTGAAGCAAGTGAATGTTCCGGTGTAGGTAAACACTTCGGTCCTGAGACTCTGGCCGGATTGAGGCTTCAGTGGCCAATGGCTCCTATCGGCCAGTGCCTCTTTATGTGTAACATGCCTTCTTTTTTGTCGTCTCATTTTTTTGGATTGTTCTTAAATATAGTTTGCTCAATGAATGTTCGTCGCGGATCTTAGCATTACTTACTCTACGAGATTATTGAAATCAGTACATAAAACATGAAATAAAAAAATCACACACTTACACCATTGGACACCTGTTTCGGTTTTGATTGTAACAAGTAGTTGTGTGGAGAACACATACATCTTTTAATCGCCCGAACCATTAGATATAATCACTAAATAAAATAGATTCAAGCAGCATTTATTCATAGATGAACCCACACATGTCTCTGTGTAGAGTTTAAACCATTTTACTTTCTCAAGCCTCTGGCAACAAGTTGTCAGATTGGAGAACATCACAATCTCTTACATCTTCCAAAAGGGTCTAGCTAAACCTTGCAACATCATCCTACTCAATTATCCAAATAAACGACCAGGGCAATGCTCAGACCCATGTACAAGTTTAAAGAAGAAGTATTCTGAAAACCATAAGGGTCATTGCATCCAGTTGTCACCGTATAGATGAAACATTCGAAAACGGACATCTGCGCAAAAGATGAACCAAATGAGCAAACTTCTTTTTACGCCTAGCTGAGGGCTCCTTTCTCAAATGACGTCGTTATAGAAGAAACTTAGCAAGCGACTCTTTTACATTTCAATATTAATTTTTGATGTAATTGACAAATCAATCTAACTTACTCAGCATGCATGTTAGATGCGCTTGACCCATCTGGCTTTTCCCCCTTTCATTCACACATTAACTTTTTTGTATTTTCTTATATATATATATAATTTTAGTAGGGGAGATGGCCTTAGCTTTCGATCCAATCCAGACCATCGTCAGAGGCATAAACAAGAACAAACACAAACATATCCATTTATAGCAAAAAGAGGAGCAAAGGATTAAGGGAGAGTATCCAGAAAAAAGCGGGAAAATATAGCCAATCAGAGTTGTAAATGTAGTGCAGGTCAGTTAAAGACCAAAACTCGGCAGTAAAACATCGTGCTGTCCATGACGCCACAATATTTTAAAACATTTTCGTCTTAGATGATATGAGTATAATTGAGAAAGAGTGCTTTATGGAAAGTGGGATAATTGTCTCTACAAGAGAATTCCAAAGAGGTGAATTTTACGTATGAAGCAATTTAATCTCAATGACGAGGGAAAACACAAGTAATTTATCCACAAAATCCCAAAGATGTTTGGGTTGCCAATATCAATGACGAAACCAATGGTGTCGGCTGTAATGGGATAATGCTTACAAACTAACGATTGAGGATGATTACTATTGGTGCATGTATATTAAAAAATCACCATGGACATCAAGCGTCAGCCATGGTAAATTTGAGCATTTTTTAAATATATTTTAAGGAATACGCTATGGTTCGTATTGGCTAAGGTATTGAAGTTGTCAACAACTTTTGGGGACTTAATATCCATGGATACCATAAAATAAATATAAACAACATGAGTAGGAAAATGGGTCACTTGTAGGCACTTTAAGTAGTTTATTTTTAATGTGGTTCAGTACACATGGTACAGTTCAATTAAAAAAAAACCACCTTATTTGCAAAAGGGTTTCAATTGTATTGCTTGCCTTCCTCATGTACACAGCTCGATGTACACGAACTTTGGATTGGTTTTTGTTTCCCTCAGGACTTGATATCACTTGTAAACATACTCTCAAAAAACTGTGATTGACAAAAGAACATTGTCATTGCAAACCGCAAACACCTGGCCGAGAGAGTTTGATGTACAACTCACGTTTTGGGCACGTTTTGTACAGAGGGAAACAATAGTGTGTGCTGGTCGTTGCCATAGTGAAATGTAAACTTTGTACATTACCTTCGAAGGCAACTTGATAAAAATTAGTTCTGCCAGAAAGCCCCAACCCCACGCCGAACAAGTAAACTGGGGTAAAAAGAGAGCAACCGGAATTGTGTTATTTTGGATTTACCCTTAAACCGATGTGCGTCCATCTGTGCTTTCAAATACAGTCATGCGGCAAACAATTTAATAACTGGCAGGCTTATGGAAGAGAATTAAAGAACACTAAAATTAACACAAAATGTACTGAAGAACTAACAACCAAAATCAATTGTGTGTATAAAGACGATTGATAGCATAGATCGTAAGCTAAAATGGAAACGCCACAACCATATGTCAGTTATCATATGTCATATAGCAAATACAGTGCGCACGAGGTGCACGCTTGCACAGATTATACAGAGATAGTATTGATCTTAACTGTGTTCTTAAATGCTAAGTAAACTTGGTGGTGGCAACTCCTCCGCTGAATTTCAGTGATTTGTGAAATCGAGCCCTGGTTAAGTTATAGACCAAGTTTGTTACTAACTAGACCAGCATGGACTTCATAAAGCCGATGCATACTTGCTGGGACTGCGCGCACGCACTCAGTAATGCAGTTTTCGGATTTGACGTTCATATTTCATTAAAAGAAAACAAATTTGCATTAAAAAACCCCATTAAATTTGCGGTTGGTGTGGAAATACACGCGTTAACTTGTGTTCATACATCCGCGCAGTGTAAGGATCTTTTCTTAAAAAGTATTGCTTTATTCTTGCATTCATTCATAATTCCAATTTTCACCCAGGTTTTCCCGATTTCCTTCCATGAAGTCACTGAACATATCGGTATTCTCTCAAACTAGTATTACGCTGATTTGGAAATAGGCGCACGGTTTTCACCTTCTCTAAAAAAAAAAAGGTTTTTTTTCTCATTATTCACGGACGCTGCAGACACGTCGGATAAAATAACGTTTAAACAATTATTTCAATTTGTCCGACTACGTATCCGAAAAAGAAGAAGCACAGCATGATTACGCACTGCGCTTCCGTTTAAGCCCGATTCATACTTCCTGCAAATGCGAAAGCGAAGCACTGGTTGACGTCACAAATTCGCAACGAATATTCGCAGCGAAAACAGAGTTGTGACGTCAAATTCCCGTCATATTCGCTTCGCATTCGCATTCGCAGGAAGAATGAATCGGGCTTTACGCACTGCGAAACGGGTCCACGCGCTGCGTCCGCAGTGAAAACGCAGCAAGTATAAATTGGCCATTGATCTCTATTATAATACAATATAGATCATTGGAACCGGCCTTTACCATCTTTAACGCAGAAACTTGGTACTGTTTCGTTGTTTTATTGCACTTTACAGGTCAACCCTTGCTACGAATCACATGGAACGTAGTTTCGTGAGGTTACACTTTGATCACAATGGCCTCTTAGGTTTGTTTACCGTTGTCATGGACGCAGCAACTTGCAGCATCCAGGGTCTCACGAAATTACACAATGCTAGTGTATGATATCCGCAGGCATTATTATGTCAAAGACTATTATACATGTGTTTGTCAAACGTGATTGGTATAAACATATGTTATTGTTATTTTTACCTCAGGGTATGAATTGTAATATTAGTTTGTTGGTACCTTTGTTGGTAATGCTAGTGATGGCCTCTGATTGCACCCATAGGTAGATCTGCTGGACTATAAATTCGGTATTGAGACCTTCTCACCAAAAAGTAGCCGTAGCCGCTAATTCAGACGCTAAGCCAAAATGTATAGTACTGCTCTAAGTCAGACTTTTACTTAACCAGAGGGTGGATGAGGAGAAACAAAGGTGATGGGATCAAACATTGTTGTTAAATAAACTTGTTTGGGTCTTGTTTTTTTGTGTGCCCATAACTCCTGGGTAAAAACACCTGTTCTGTGCCAATGCCGCGCCAACGGTCTACTTTGGGGATTTGAATTGCCCTGGCGGCACTTCACTACCAATGATTTCCATTAAATACCACCGGGTACGCATTTTTATTAAAGATCATATGAAAAAATATACATCAAAATATCCTAAAATAGAGAGTGTTCCTGGCGGGTCTAAAATTGTGTCAACCAGTGACGTTCTAATTGATGTGTGGAGCTGTTTCCGACCAAGGAGTATTTCAACATTCCTCAAATCTGTTGATTAATGGGAATTGTATATGTACTCTGTGTCCGCTTTAAACTGGATGAAACTGGCTATAAACGGTTCAATGGAGAATGTTCCAACCCCCAAGATAAAGACCAGCCATACCTTCATGAAGTTGCCGTTGGAGAGAATGCCGAATGAGGGCAAAGCCAATGCTGCTCGACAACCACTTGGACTGTTTTGGATAGTGGGGTAAACCAATCTCTTGTACGATCTGCAAATTACGATTACAGCTGGAAGTTTCAACGCAAATAAAAATAAATGTTGCATTTTTAAAATCGATATGAGGGAAAGTGTTGAACGAGCTAGAAGCTGTGGGAAGAACTAAATACTTATAAAAAACCGGTTTGCAAAATGGTTTGTCAATAGTTACAAAACAAAGATGAGATTGGGATGGATTTGTTTTTCTTTTCTAGTGACTTGTATCTTCTACAAGAAATCACCACAATCTGAAAACCATACCACTTAAAACATAGCCCAAAACATAAACTCTTTTATGAAGCCTAAACACAAATTAAGGAAATTTGGATTTTACAAAATGTAATCTTCAACTGGGAATGAACTGGGAAAGTACTCCCGCTGTTATTCTTAATCACAGAAGAAAAAAAGGCATAACAAGTTGATTGAAATAATACTACATGAGCAGACTTAAAATGTTAATGGACCGAGTCAGAGCAATTAATAAACACGTGAAAGCCACTCTAGTCAACAACTGTTTAACTCAGCACCTGACCGAAACTGAAACTAAATCTGGGTAATCCACTACTCTCTGAAAACAACATTGTTTACTACTTGTTTTCCCCCACCATTCTAATTCGCTTAACTGCACACCATATCTAAACCGTTTATAGTTGAACTCTGTCAAGCGTTCTACTCTACAGGCTCCGCCCCTAAGAAAAAAAAACAGCTCTTCTGTTTCGGTTTTGGAATTGGGGTTTGTTATGTACCGATTTCAAAAACAATGTTCTCGCTTGTCTATTAGTTATTGTTACCAATATCATTTGTTTTAATGAAATTTGCCTAACTTGGGTCGTAATGCACTCCCTTCAGTAAATACTCATCGTTATTAAAGACCAGACTGTGAACTTGAAACGCTGAGATGTTGAAATTATTTTATTCGAGTTTGACAGAATTTTATTTTTTTATTTTTTAGCTTTACACAATTTTTGTAAAAAGTGGTCTGCATCAAATTGAACGACGCTCTCCAAAAGTACAAATGATGGTTTTTATACAGTTTATTTATTTGTTTATTTTTTTACATAATATTTTCCCTGGCCAGTGTTCTGCCATTGATAAGTTGTGCTGCATGGGAGGTATCATAAGGTATTCATGAACAATCATAGTGTGACTGATTGGCAGAGACCTGGTTGTGTCCATGTTTTTAACAAACACTGCTTTGTGACATTACGAGGGAGAGCGCGTTGGTCCTTTGGGTATAAAAGAGCTTGAACACTAAGGTGCAGGCTCGAAAACTTGTTCACTAACGCGCAGTACTGCTTAAAAAACGCATTCATAATGATTTGAAGGCAACCAACAGATTGCAACCAGGTCTCTGATTTATCTCGACGGTGAAACGGGAGTGTGTTACATATGCACAAAACTGCTGTGAAGGAAGCTGACAGTGTTTTTGAAACAGAAGGTATGATTATACTAATAGTCTTGTATCTAGTTGGCTAATTGCCACTAAAAAATACTTGTTCAATTGGAAAACACAAAAGTCTCTTATAAGATGAACGTTAGTAATTTAATAACACAATTCATGAGACAAAGGATTGTAGCTGCTGTAATATATTTAAAGTTAATATGTGGTTCTGGAAAATAATAAAATCTGCACGTGACCTGGCATGTTAATATGACTACTTTGCACTTTAAAAAAAATTATCATCGAAATCCTTTGACTATTAAAACAGGTGTCACTTTGCTCTAGGAGACCACACCATGTTTAAAACTATCTGCCTGGCGGTTGTTTTTGCGTCTTGTATCTCTGCGCTACAGTGAGTAGTCAATTTATTACCCTTATACACTGCAAATACAGGCGTGTCAAAATGTACACCTTGGGTTTCGTCACATTATTATCCCCTAAAAGGAATCAACATTCACAACATGACATTTTTAAATAACAGTAATTTATGCAAACAAAACTGGTGTTATTGAACATCCTCAATTTTAATTTTGATTCTCTTTTGGGTACCTACATGTGACAACACCTATGGTGTCCATTTTAACACCCAATTTTTTTGCAGTGTACTTATTGCTGATTTGTCACCATACGGCTCATTAAAAAACAATTTACACTCAGTTACTTTTCAACTTCATTGAATTGCATTGAAGAGTTTAGCAATTTACCCGATGTACTGATTTCCTCCCATCGCCTCTTAAAGTACAGTTGGGTCGCACAAGTGTGACCTCTTAAGATTCCGGTTAACACTTCACGAAAGCAAATACGAATCAAATTATGTGGCATAACTACAATTCCTAACGCCCCGTTTTCCAATAATTGTGACGCAAGGAAACTCGCTTCACTTTTGCATTTAACTATACGAGTGCGTTCGAGTAGTTTCCCGGCGTTTATTTTAACGTTGTTGTAAGTTGCCCCATTTGTGCATGAAAGATACCTTTGGCCAAACATGACTAGAAAAAAAGGGCTGTTAGGTCATTTCCAATCATTACACTGTCATTGTTGATAAGCCCTTATTTACTCCCCGTCTTTTTCTTAAAAATGGCTGGCGTTTTTTATAAGATCACGTCACTGTAATGTCCTGGATTAACAGTATGAAAAAGCTTTACAAATGTTCGCGTGCTATTTTAAACACAAATGCATTCCCAGTCTAGTGACTCTCGAAAGCTACTTGAACTTAACAAAAGAAATTAATACCGACCTTAAAGGCAAAGTTATGTCCTTAGGGACTAAGGAAACAGGAAGAGTATTTGCTACTTAAAAAAGCAAAACATTACAGGTATTACCTGCCAAGTATAACCTGGCAATATATAACCCTTTCGATGTATTTCCTTTATCTTTGTTTGTAATTGATAAAGTTTAAATAAGAGTATGTAAATAGCTTTAAAACGATGGGACGCTCGGAGTGAAAATAAATTGCGCACTCTCACTTTCCTCCCTATGTAGGGCAGCAGTCTGCTCGTTTACTTGCCCTTCGACCTACACGACAGGATGCGGATTTTTGTGGCTCGGTCGATGTACCCAATCAAGGTTTGAGTTCCACATATCCGCAAATCTAAAATAAAGCGTGCATGGCTCATTCATTTTTTTAAATATGTTATAATGCTTATTGTGGTGGGCTTGGGGGTGACAATGGGATGTCGAATGAAAAAGTGCCTCGCATGATAAAAACTGTTTAAATACGACGTATATTGTGACATCTTTGTGTCTGTATTTATAATAATTATTCATACATAAAGTTCAATCATTTTAAAGTAAGAATTGTAAATTAAAAATGAAGTAAATAATTGTTTAAAAGTAAAGTTTCTTCTTCTTTTAATTTTACTTTACATAATTTAAATTTATTTTATTTCGTTTAAAAAAAATCTTATTTATATATTTATTTATTAATTTTTTAGTCAGGTGTGACGGTCAAATAGTACGCAATAATAATTGTTTCTATTAATATTCTTTTATTAAGACACTGAAATTATTATCTTCTTTTTTTATCTGAAGCTGAAATGTGTTTCTGTTTGGCTGATTTTGACTATTATAGAGACAGTACTTGTTATCGGTGTTGTGATGGTTGGTCTGGCAATGTTGGTAATGGATGTACTGATGGTAAGTGACACGTTTCTTATTTACGTATTGCTTAACACAAATTATTTAATACAATTACGATTACTGGCATTGTTATAAGTTGATGACCAGTACTTTTGAAACAGGATAAAAATCAAAATCATGAAACGTACATTTTAATTCAGTTACATTGTTTTTAAATGTTTACCATTTTAGCTCGTCAATAACTTCAAGTTTTAACTAAACGTTTCGCCTCCATTATAGCAATATGCTTCGGTTCTACAACATGCCCCAACGGAGGCACATGCGACTATCCTGGTCAATGTAATGGATGCTCAAAAGGTTTCTACTCCCCGCGGTGCAATCGTTAGTACAATTTTCCAAAAATATGTTCTTCATTGTAAATATTGGAGTTTGATTAATTGCTCTTTCATTAATATTAATTCTTAACTTCTTAATTTTTAAAATGTATTTATTGTTTTCATTCGTTTATTTATTGATGTATATACTTTATTTGTTTAAATATATCAGTGTATGGGCTTGTTTGTTTTTATCGCATGTATTGAATTACTTTTTTTTAATTTTTATTGCAATTTACGGACATCAGCCTTACACGCTAAACAGATATAGACGGACCAATGAACCGCGTGTACTAATTTTTTTTTTTTTTAATTTCACAACGCAAAATAATGTTGTTGTTTTTTAAAGCGTGCACGCCGATTGACAACTGTCCGACAGAGTTCTGCACTACTAACTCAGATCAGAAATGCGACAACTGTGACGGAGAATATGGCGCATCTTATGGTTCCGCCTACAAGAAGTCGGACGACCACAGCCAATGCATCAGTGAGTAATATTTGTCAAGATGTCTAAATTGTTTTACCCATTTAAAAACATGCTACCCTGTTACAGAATCCTTTTAATGCATTTGATGCTGCCATAAGTTGACGTTTTTATTGTATCATAATTATTATCGTCTCCGTACTCAAATCTTTTCGAAATTTTTATTTTGGAAATCTGGTTATAAAGGCAAAGTTTACCTTTGGTTTTGGGAACCGTTTGAATTGTTTAATCCTACAAAAAGGAAGAAATATTCAACAAAATTCTAACCTGTCAAAGCTTTATTTCCAAAGGTCATTGCGTTGTTGAAATATCGCTGAAAATCCGGAGCGATAATGTCCACGCATGAAGGATAATCGATTATATAAATAGAAATACACAATCTAAGAAAGCAAATTATGGGGGGCTATTTTTCTACATAACCACATTATTTTGATTTGAATTGTTTCTCAAAATGCTTTATACAACCATACGCTGCTTTTCTAACCAAGTAAGTCTTTATTGCCATTATATTTTAAAGTGATTACCAAGCGTACACCTTTCCTTAAATAAAGATACAAGATAGGTAGAATGGGAAAACAATTTAAAAAAAAGAAAATAAGTCAAAGATAACACATATAGTTTTGGTTGGTGTTCAATTGTGTTTCTGCTATAAGCATTGTCATTGCATACAACATGTATACGCTTGTTGAGTCTATGGAATGGACCCTTCCAAAATCTTCAACGCTACAACCTTTGCAAAATCCATATTTACATTGCTCAATTATTGCCAGTAAAACCTAGCAAGGTACTTAAAATTAATTTGATTATTCAAAGCTTTACAAATTAAAAATGAAATTGCTTCGAGACAACCATTTTGCGTAAATAAAGCGCTGTATAAGAACTGCCCAATACAATTAAAACCGTTTCTCACAGTACACAGATTTTACTGTGTCAATCTCAAATTAAATTTCTCACAGAACAATGTTCATGGAGGACAGACAGCAGCGCCTGCTACCCGGGGTCTTGCACGAACGCACAGTGTACATGTACCGATGGGTTCTCTGGTACCGACTGCAGAACCAGTGAGTTAAGTGTGATATCGATGCAAAGTGCAGACCGGTGTTCATTAAGAATAAAATGTCATCTGCTCTTAAATTGTGTTAACGTTAAAAAACAAGCAAAACAAATTGTTTAAAATGAGATACATGTTTTCTTCCGTAAGTGGACACAAGTCAGGCACCTGTGCTGTCAGAGCATCGTGCAACCCTGAAGAAGGGCACCACTATCTTAGAATCACCGACCGTCCAGGGCAGTACGGATACGGTCTACACAAACGTCAGAGACTTCACTGAAATACAGCTCGTATGGAGAAGCTCGTACCAACCAACCCATCTCCCACCTGAGGCTAGACATCCTTACATCGAGAGTATAAGACTAGGTGTTGTGTCAGCGACCGTAACTGCAGTCGTACACCGTGAGTTAAATACCAATTTGATGAGTGACGTAATATCAGCAATTCACAGTAAAACTATAAATACACGATTTGTTAAATTGTTAAAAAACTGACCACAACGGATCCTACTGGGTCTTTTGCATGGTGATTGCTTTACATTCCGACAACCCTCCGTTCCAAAAACCCCTCGTGATTTACACTCTAGAGTTTTATAGGGTTAGGCTTATAGGGCAAGGGTATACAAGTGTATTTTCATTACCCTTGCCATAACCGTATAGCCCTAACCTAGGGGTGTCGGACCATATAGGAGTGTTGGAAACAAGGTGTGTAAACTTATGCATAGTGCTTAGAGATTGAAATAGCAGTAACGTTCACAACAAATTATTAATCACAATGCAGCCATCTTGCTTTTCTTAATTTCAAAAGTATTTTGTAACTGAAATGAGGCTTGAAAGAAATGTTTGTGATGCAATTAAAAAATAAAAAAAATTATTATTCACACTGGAAATACAACAATTTACAGTAACAATCTGAAAGTTTTTCATGTAAATACACGTTTCAGTGTTAGCCCTTTCTAAACATATTTTTACAGTGCTAATCTTTCACAAGGTCAAATTAACAAATAAAGGATATTATATTTCCACAAAGATTTATACTTGTTTTGGCCTGGCCCCAGGAGCTACAACGAGCATATATGCAATCGTGACATCGGCTTCCTGCTCAACTGCCGGGTCTCGTGACAATCCTGGTACTACTGCCTTGGTCACATGTGATGAAACTTACGGCATCAACTACGCTCCATGGACGCCGGCCACTGGAGATATGTAAGTGTTAACACAATTAAATAAGCCCAGACATTCTTGGAAAACTCAATTTTTTTCTTTTTTTACCACACCAGGCACAATCAACAGGTACTTTTTGAAGATCACTGGATGAAAACAAAATTCTCCTACGAAAATGTGTATTCAAAGATTATGCATGATAACTATACGAATTGAAGATATTAGCCATGACAAATATCTTCCTTGCCTTAGAAACAGTATTCTAAAAGTAACGTTTGCCGCTCTAACAATTTTATTTAACTAGACCAAAACAGCACTCCTTATGGCAAAAACAGTGCGAGCCATAAGACAATTTGGGGGTTGTTGTTTTTTATTGCCGGTGTCATGGGAAAATCTGTCTCCCGGAGACTCTGTCCCCCCCATGTGGAAAATTAACATAAGCTGAAGGGGGTCGATTCAAAAAAGGACGTATCCGAAGAAGTTTGTACACGGTTGGTCGTTTGGGGGACAGAATATCGGGGGGGGGGGGCGACAGAATCTCCTGTCTCACCTCCGTATAATTGATGGTGATTGTGGAGAGTGATGATGATTTTTGTCTTTGAACAATAATATTTCAGACTTAGGTATGACGTAACATCAGTAAGTGGCGGATACATGAAACTGTATGATAGGGATAATGCTAGCAGTATCATTACCCGATACTATACGGGCAGGACGACGTCAGGGTATTCTACTTTCACCTTTGACTTCATAGACCCCTACCACTGTGTCGATGTCACCAGCGGATGCCGAAATACTATGTTGCACGCTGGTGATGACGTCACTTCAGAGGTAAGGTTTTGTCTGTGGACGGTTTTTGTTTTTTTCTTCTTTCTCTCTTTTTTTAAATGCAACGAAAGTCCAAGTTTCCATGCCAATGTACAACTTGTCGGCGTGGGTTCAAAGTAAGTTAGTATAAACTGTTTAAATAATTTAGAGACTTTTATTTGTAATTCTAAACTTGAGTGCCTTGCATTGAAGCAAATTTCATAACTTTTTTAAATGTCATTATTTATTTTTTAAAAAGACAATGATTACGGTCACGTGGGAAGGCTGGATCGACAGCCTTTCTGGTATCAAAGAATTTGACCTACAAGTGAGACAACTGTCAGGAAGCCATGGTAACGAGATGAGGGAAATCCTTGACACAACTGTTTATTCCAATGTCACTGAATCTGGACAGGAGATCACCTTTCCTCACATCGGTACGTTAACAAATATTGCATGGTTTGAACTGAAGCCTCGAGTTTGGTAATAAACTAAATCAAACAAGTGAAATTTGCGGAGTGGTGTGAAAAAGATCTTTAAGAACTGTGGTGGTCTTGGGAAGAATCAGTGGTTTAACAGCTCGACGTTTTGTTCAATATGCTTTGATTGTCTACAGAAATATCTTGGACTCTGTTGCTGTATACCTAAAACAAGGAATACAGCCATTAAAAGATGAGGTTCATTGAATAAAGTGAGCGTAAAAATGCTGGTAATCAGAAAAATTGAGTCTGCATACTTTGCATACCTGACTTAAGTGAAAGCAAGTATTTTGATAAAAAGGACAGGGGACATTTTGTCTCAATGTTTACTGTAGAAAGGCTATCCGTAGTATTTTGGAATGGTAAAAATGTATTGATAAAGCAAAGGTAGGCCTATGTGTGGGGGGCACATTTTGCATTACCCACGCTGAATACCTGGGTTGAGTAACTGGTTTTGTGGAAACCGCCAAATTTCAAAAAATTATAGTTAAAAAACTACAAGGATGTGTTTACTTCTGTACTCAAACTAAAGGTGTTTACTCCATCGTCTTGACCGTGATTGACAACGCTGGCAACACTCGCCTGAGTAGACGTTTCGTCTTCTTTGACGATGACCCGAATGACGTGGCCATACAGGACACAAACCAAATGCGTGTTTTGTCTGCAACCACCGACACCAACTATGAGTGGATCACCACACTGGCAACGACTGGGGGAACTACCTCGGTGCTTCTGGACTGGACGAATCATTTTATTAACTCCGTTCACCAGGATTTATTGAAACCAATTGGTGAATCGGTTAGTGGTACTATTGACGTCGGTGAGTAATCTACTTGTAAAGTAATGAAAACAAAACCTTGAAATTTTACCTTGGTTTTTATATCCCTTTAGATTAACTTCCATTTGGTGGGTTTGAAAACTTAGTATTAGGTTAATGCAAGTCTTGAAGACGGTGTCTTAACTATATCTAACACATTTAACACAAACACGATTTGAAATTACGCCATTTTAGGCCTTTACATTTTGTTTTAGTTTTGTTTTAGTTTTTTTTTTTTAGATTTTCAGATTACATTTCGGTGTCAGGGTGGTGGTGAAGGGGGGGGGGTCACACAAACTTGTCTTTGTTTCTGACAAACCTCGTTGATAGACCCTAAAAAAAATTAACAAATTTAATCACCAGCCTAAATTTGCCAAAACCCTTTTTCTCGTTAAATCTTGATATTTGAAGTGACTAGTTTTTGTGTTGCTACTTCTCTGGTGATTTCCTCTGAGCAGACTATGACCAGAATTTTGGAAAGCGAGGCCGTGCAGCCATCCCAAATGCCCTCGGCATTACACAGTTTCGAGCCTTTCATGATATTGACCATCAGGGTGGAAGGTCAATCGTCAACGTGTCAGACGACAATGCGGACCACTGGAGTAATGAAGCGTCGTACACACAGGCAACTTATGAGTTGACCTTGGTAGACGGTGATTCCATTCGATTTTGGGTAGAGGCAAGGGATATCGCCGGCCATTTTGTGAGGGAAAGTGTTTTAGTTCATACTGATTCTTCACCACCAATCATTGAAGATTTCTGGCTTGTACGTGGCAAAGATGAGAATATAGCCGTACATAATTCACTCGACTTGCACGATTTAAGGTAAAATTCACTGTGCTTATGCTACGTTTTCATTCTGACCTGAACTTTAAACTTGCACGCTTCTGTGCTCAAATACCTTTTTGAAGGATAAAAGCAGTAACTATTTCTCTTTTCAGTTTTTTCAAAAGAGTAAACCGTCTTGTAAAAAGATTCAACTCTGGTGACTGGTGAACAATTTTGAAAATTTGGTATTGTGCATCTTTTGCTAAATGTTGTTGCGGTTCGTTCAAAAAAGAACACACAGGAAATTGATTTGTAAAATCCATGAGACAAATGCATTTCGTTCATGCTTTCTGTTAGTGTGGAGTTTAGGACCTATGACGTACACAGTGGGGTTCGAACGATCAAGTGGCGTCTATTTGACAATCACACGGGGAGCGAGGTTGAACACGGGAATCAGACAGTTGCCGCAGTCAAAGTTGATCAGGTAAAAATCATTTAACTCGATGGGTTAACTCATTAGTGTTCGTTCAGATGTCAGAAGATGACATTGTAAGAATAGTGTGCCAAATCATACCTAATGAAACAAATCACAGTTAAATCGAGTCAAATGTAATGTTCTTTCAGAATAATAAAGACTGTGATCCAGTTACATGTATGTGTATCCCTGCCGGCGACTGCTACAACGTAGACTACGGGTTCAGACCTACATTCCACGTTGGTGTACATGACTTTGACTATTACATTATGCTGACAGTTACCAACCATGCTAGACTGGTGGCATCTCAAACACTCAAGGTAAGATTTAGCAATAGTTCCTCGAACAAGCAGTTGTGGTTTGGTAAACTGAAACTGAGTTAAATTTCAATTATGTTGCACTTAAACCAATCACATCTGTCTGAAATCTATGTTTTAATGAATAGATCACTGTAGACTCATCGCCCCCTCAGGCTGGTGAGGTGCATGATGGGATTCCCGGGTCTGATGAGATTGACTTTCAGGAGGGCAATGACCTCGTTGCACATTGGGAAGGATTCTTTGACAGGGAGAGCGGAGTCAAGTTCTATGAGTATCTGTTTGACGTCACATGCTGGAATGAGGCAGAAAGGATACCATCCATCAAAAACAATGTAAGCTGTCAAAATCTAATTTTAACCTATAAGCATTTAATTATACACAAGGCATCGTGTAGCTTTGGCCAAGCATACATGTTTTAACTCACTAAGAAGTGCATTTAATTATTTTGTTTACATATTTTTTTAAATACATTTCTGTTTGTTTAACCAGGGTAACCCAACTATCTATCGTCTAACTGTTCTCCCTGGGGACCCTGGGAAAAAAAGTGAGAACACAAAAATTCAAAGGATTCCAATGTAAGGACAGCATTTTTCCTGTTGTGCTCATTTGTTCTGCTGTCCCAACTTTGCTGATTAAATACCATTCCAAGCATGTACAAACAAATGTTGAGTCACAATGAAGTAACAATCATATACAAGCTAGAACAATAAATTTTATTTTTATTTGTGCCTGACCACAATAACCACCATAGATGACAAGAACTTACGCCAAACATGCACGTTGGACAGCATCATCACCTGGCATGTACTTCATCACAGTTATTGCCTACAACCGTGCCTTAGAGCCTTCTGTTCCTGTCTGTTCTGATGGTGTCATGATCGACACAAGCCCACCAGAGCTGTATAATATCTCAATCAGTGATGCTCAAATATGGCCGGGTCTCGCCAAGGATAGAGAGGGACGTGTGTGGTTCATTAATGAACATCGAACGAAGATTGAACTACTGAACGTGTCTGACGTGTGCAGGTAAAATATCAATGTTTCACTCAGTTTAACTCAACCTTTTAATCTACGAGTTTGAGAATTATTGCTGGCTATAGATCTATTGTGCTTTTTTTTCTATCAAATGAGGCGAAGACCTTGGTTTTACCACAATGATTTTTTTGTTGAATATTACTGGTTCCCTGTGTGAGACTATGATAAACCTCAACCAAAATCAGTTTTAAAGTCTTCTTGCCTGGTATCATTCTTTCCAAAGATAATTGATGTCAAAGTCTTGTCCTTGTATTCAGGTCAAAGGCAACTGAAGTGAGTGATATAGAGATATATCCAGGACATCGTATCTCAAATGACTCGATACCTTTCATCGGAGAAGACAATTGTCAGTGGATATCCGGTATTAAAGAGAAGTTCTTTCTTCCTACATACAAACATGTAAGAAACTCGAAAATGTTTGATAAGCTTCATTCAATCTTGAACTATTATCATGCAGTGGTTGAACTAAAGGAGTTTCGCTTGAAAATATTTAGTCCTTTCTATTGCCTGAGATTCAGCCAAAGTATTTAACAACAGACTGCAAGTCATTATATGTCCTAACCATGTATGTATCCGTTATCTAAATAATTTAACTAAAAAAATCGTAGTTGATGTAAATAAAATGTTTTGTTTGTTTTCCAGATTATCTTGTCTTGGTCGGGGAGTGACGCAGAGAGCTCCATGTTCGACTACGAGATAGGTATGAGCAGTGACCCATCTAATCCGACCCCTGACCTTGTGACCTTCATATCAGCATCCGGTCATGATCGTTTTGTGATGTATCATCCCTATATCAGCCAGGGGAACGTTTTCTTTCTCGTTGTGAAAGCTATAAATAAAGCACAGTTGGCTAATTCTAAGGTATGTAACTACAGCACTAGAAAACTTACGATATGTTTTATTTTTTATCCTTGCTATTGATACTAGCTTTTATAAAGGTACAATTCTAAATGCATGGCTGCTTTAGACGGTCTTGACATGGCTATCGGCAAAAAACTTGGTAGTCAGTTTTGCTGGTTGGGAAAGGGTTTAAGAAATCACAAACCAAAGACATTTTTGTATTGTGAAAAGTAAAACAAACAGTTTTATTTGGTTTTCTCGTTAAGTTTGTTGGACCTATCATCGTGGACATCACAGCACCTTCGTTTGTTGGCCGCATTCTTGTTCATTTAGACGGCGGTTATTTGATCGCTGAATGGGGTGACGACGGCTTCACTGACGATGAGGATGCAGATCTTGCATATCATGTTGCTATTGGTGAGATTCTCAAAACAGTAAACTTGTTCACAGTCAAGATTCTGCTTCAACAAGTTGTAGAATGATGTACTCGTTAACTAGCTAGAAATTTGTCATAGGATGATTAGTCTTTGTATAAACAAAACTGGTGCTTCTGAAATCTGTATAGAGTCGTTTACGGCTATTTAACTATTAACCATCGAGATTAAAACGTTAGTTAATTGATCAACACCATCTACAACTATTTTTTGAAAGGCTTGTATCATTATATTTTTCCAATTTGACTTTTCCGATAGTTGGCAATTACGACAATCAAATTTCGTTTGCTTCTTGTTGTTCTCGTACCGCTGTAGGATATTCTAGAGGAGGCACAGAGATCATCTCATTTCGATCAAATAGAGACTACGCCATCGGTCCGTGTGAATCCCACACCTCCTGTGCCGCGTTCCTATTGGATGATCTAAGCTGGTATCTCCATGGTGATCATGAATATTACATCTCAGTCAAAGCTGAAAATGGTGCTGGGCTATCGACAGTGGGAACATCGTCTGTGTACAGGCATATCGTGCAGTTGCCATCACGGGGGGTCGTGCTGGATGTTGCACCATCTGGGGAAGAGGTTATTTTTGACTTTGGAGTACGTACCTCAGAGAGTCGTGGACTCGGAAAAATGAGTTTTGTTAATGGTTATATAAATAAATGATTGGTTTTCTTTAGCACAGTTAAGTTTCTGCTGACAATTTCTACTTTTTTATTCAATTAGATTGTCAAAGACGTCGATGTTCAGAGGAATACCTCAACAATCTCCGCTCAGTGGTTCGGATTTGCTCATCCTCACCTTGAAATCAATTATGAAGTTGCCGTGGGTACAGGAAGAGAGGGTTCTTACGATGTCAGTAATGGCCTCATTGACGTCCGCAATGCAACTTCCTACCAGTTGGAAGGACTCAATCTTACACCTTTCATGGAAGTCAATTTGTTTGGACATCTTTTAGGCAGCCAGAATTGTGTTACCTAGGTCCATTGGAATGATATTTGGTGCTTTGGATGGCGTGGCTAATGCTTTATCACCCATCAGTGTCAACCACACTCGTATATACAAGTTTACGTTTACAAAATAATCATTGCACTGTACTACATTAACAGTTAATTTTCGTAACCTGTTTGGGTCTGAAGTTATGCCACTGCGCTGAACATAAACTTTCAGTTTATATACAACAAGGTTGTAATGGCTTAAGAAAGTTATGCTATTAGGAATAAAACAATAACGTTATATTCTGTGCAATATCTAGACCTATTACTTTACCGTCCGGGCAACCTCTGAAGTTGGAAACGTCAACGTGACGTCAGACGGTATCAAGGTCATCACAGAAGGTCAAATCTTAGAAGGGGCATTTATCAAAGATGGACTCGGATGCGATCCTGCTCAAAGTAAGACTATGGGCTGTTCCTTTTTAAAAATGTGTTTAGTTTTTAGTTAGTGATGTAGTTTTTTATAGTTAATGGCTATGATGACGCCACATTGTAACTTTTTTCGTAAGAGATGTAATATTCAATAGATGTAATATTTGCATCGGGATGAAGAATTTTAAAAATATTTTCTAAAGGTTGTTTGTCTTGGTTTTATCTTAATCCAACAACTCTGACCACATTTCCCATTCAGTAAACAAGCCCATTGGATTATCTCATCATTCAATTGCTCCACCTCAACCCTGTGAAGATGACGTCACATATCAGTCTTCTACATCTGGTATCTCCGCCCGTTGGACCATCCCGGAAATGTTGCAGCCCTTTGTAACCAATGTATTATGGGCAGTGGAACAAGAGATTCAGATGCAACATGGTACTAGCCTTAAATTTATTTCAAGTTGTAAAATTTTTACCTAGAGCCTAATTTCTCCAGAAAAACATTATCACAGCAAAATACAAAGTTCAATTAGGATAACATTTACATTTGGAATTTAAGTTTCCTCAAAAAATGTGTATATTTTCTGGTTTCCTCAGCCTTAAATTAGTGAACGCTGATTTGTAAAAATGTCCTAAAAAGTTGATTTATTTTAGATGGGACCACCTCAACACAGTGGGTAACATTATTGGATTATCAAGATCTTGGTATGGCCTTCAACCATTTGTATTCAAGCCTAGGATTGGATTTCGGAGCACATCTGAGGTCTAAGGTACTTAAGCTTATGTTTATTAATTGGACCAAGTTTTGTAATATTTTTTTTAGTTTGAAATATGCTTGGAAAATGAATGTATATTTGTATGAGCAGATTCTTTAACATGATAATACGAAACTGAACGTTAGTGGTCACGAATCGTTCCTTTGAAAGATAACTGATATTAATGTTTTACACTGAGCGATACTTTATTTTCCATAGAGCTATTTAATCGTTCATTACTCTTTATAAATGGGAACCGTTGTAAAAACTAAGTTTGAACTTGTTTATAAGAACATACTTAGCAAGGCTATTGAAGGAGGCTGAACTAAAGATTGACGAGAGTACCTACATACCTATTGGAAACATGTTTTGCTTCTTTTTTTAAAGGTTAAATTTTGCCATGTGAGTGTCTGCTTTCAACCGATTATAAGCGACGGATTCTGGGTTCTATCCCAGCCTCCTTTGGTAGGCGATATCACAGTGGAAAACATCGAGACGGATTCAACAAGTACAAATCTCCACGTGGTCTTCCAGCCTTTTGAGCATGCTTTCGTCAATCAGGATAGACAGTTGGAATTGATGGATTTCTACGAGTGGGCTTTTGCCGAGGACGGGGAGGACAGTGCCGTGTTGAGCAAATGGAAACGCATTGATGATTTGCACATGATTGATGACACGGTATGTTTCGAGTTCTAGTTTACACAACAAGTAACATGAAAGAATCAGAGTAACTTACTTCAAACACCATAAATACATTTTTGTGTTGTATATTTGAAGGCCGATTTCACTGCAACGTTGGAAGGACATCTCGACCAGGACACGTGTCTCCATCTGGCTGTGAGGGGCTACAATAAAGCTGGACTTTCCTCCATAGTGAGCAAAGAGGTTGTGGATTGTGATGATGTGACGATTCTTAAACCGCATGTTGTCATCGACTCAGACCGTAAGTCCAAACCTTTACTTTGTGGTTGTTGAGGACTGTACACATTGGTCTCAAAATAGACATTTGCTAGTATCAATTGTTCATTCAATCAATCACTCACTCTAGTTGTGTATTGTGATGATGTGATGATAAGTTTGGACCTTATTCATGTTGTCTTTGAGGATTGTACTGTCAAGAAGACAGTATCGCGTCAAAAAATATATATTTTCCTAGCATCCATTGTTTACCCACTCCCTCACTCTACCGCATAGACATCTGATCTACCAAGTCTACGGTCTAATTTCAGAGCCCGTCAACCCCACTGGGTGGACATAGTTGCTGCTCGATTCAAGATGTTCTCAGACGGCGCCTAGATTTTGACCATCCAGGTGCCGGTTGATTCTGTTTCTGCAGTATAACTCAAAACTCACAAAATGTTTTACTCCCCTTAGACGAAGTAACCTTAGAGCAGAATGCTCTATGGCCCGAAGCCGATAAGAACTACATCTCATCAACAACCGTGTTATCCGCAGTCTGGCCTTCATTACGTCACAGGAACTACGTCTGGGCGGCAATAAAAGACACAGGATCTGCCGAATACGGTGACTTGGACAATGGATTGAACTATCCTTGCGAACATCCAATGGCTGCGGATTGTGGGAACACAGGTAAGGGAAGAGTTGCTATAAAACTGACAGTTTGAGTTTTGTATTGACGCTCAAGAGAAAGTTTTACATGTTACCTATGCGCCTCACTGATTGACTCGTTCTGTGCAGATAAAGAGTTTGTTAACGTCCACGACTTGTCCCTCGAGCACGGCAACCGTTACCGCATCTGCATCCACGCTGATGAAGACACACTTGAGCATGAGAAATGGACGGAACCTCTGCCATCGGTGTCCAGCTGTAGCGACGGTGTGGTCGTTGATACGTCCCCGCCATCACCCGGCTCTGTTTGGATTGGCTGGTATGAACACAACAAGTTTCAGGTAATACTACATTTTAAATCGTATAATCATTTCAAAATTTTGCTAGGAACTATTGCAAACTAAAACACCATAACATATATTAATAGTGGACCTTTACCAACGCTAATAATTGTTCAAATAAAGCGACATCTTCAGCTTATTAGCTCACATAATTTCCCTGATTTGTAGAATTTTTAAAAACCATTTAGGCCTAGAACAGCTTGTCTTACATATGTAAAAAGTATCTTAATATCTGAACTGTTCAGTATATTTTGTGTTTTCTTAGAGTTCCACTTCAGAGCTGGTTGTTCAATGGGAGTCTTTTAGTGACGTCGAGGAACACGGCCGTTCACGTCACCACTCTGGAATCAAATACTACGAGTTTGCAATTGGTGAGATTCAATGTTAGCTCTCTTTATTTATTGATACAACACGCCAGTTGATATCTTTTTAAACACAACATTTTCAAAAACACCTGTTGTTCAAAACAGGGAACTACCGATTAGAAATACATTGGATGTTAATGTTTACAGGTTCCATGCCAGGTGGAAGCGATGTCCAAGACTTCACCCGTGTCGGTATCACCAACAGTATCATCATACACAACTTGAGGTTACAGAGTGGACACGCCTACTATGCAGTCATTAGAGGTAATAAGTACGGTTTATGATGTCTTCATTTGTTGTCCAATTTTATTAAAGCAAGTGAACACAAATTTAAAGAAAACAGTCGTGATTTTTTGTTGAGAAAATCTTAGATTATAACAAATGAATTTTACAAAAAAATATTTTATTCGACCATTTCCTCTAAAAGGGAATGGCTGCGGGCTTTGACCGTTATCGGATTTTCCACTCGAACATTTTAAACAAAGACCTCTGCCCACAACTAGCGCAATGATTTGTCTCACTTGAACAAACATAATTTTAGGAAAACTCAATAGCTGGTGTGTTTTTTTCGTCCGCCTATTAGCCACTGACTTTGTTGGTTTATCTACAACATCAACGTCTGACGCAATTATTATTGACACGACACCTCCGACGGTGAGTGATATCTACACCTTGGACGTTGGAGGCAGCTTCCTCTTGTCTAAGAGCGCTATCACAGCAAGGTGACTCTAAACCAAAATTGTGCTTGTTTAATTTAATTACTGGTTTTCCCTATACATTCTAAGGAGCAATGATGGTTAAGAGAATTTGTGCCTCTAATGGCCTTAAAGTGAAGACAAAGCAAAACAAGCCTCAATATTTACCAAAGTTCAAACTTACAAATTAAAACATTTGCTGGTGTAATCTGGTCAAATTATTTTTTGATTCATTGGTCGAATACTGAATTCTGAAGATTCAATACATATTTACCAGTTGGTATTAAAAAAGGATTTAAAACTTGTTTATTTTGTCCTAGTTGGAAGAATGTTTTCTCAGATATGGAAAGTGGCATCGCGTTCTTCGAGTGGGCAGTGGGTTCGCATCCAGGGCATGCAGATGTCATGCCATTCACCAGAGAGGACTCAGAGTCTGGAGTTCATGACCCTTCACGCCCTTTGACCCTTCACGAAGGTCACTCGTATTTTATTTCGGTTAAGGTAAGCATTTTGCAAGAGTTAAACGCTATATGTGTGTGTGTATCATCAACACTCCAACAAGCTCAGTGAGTGGTGCCCCATTAATGCAGTTTCCATCACAGCCAGTTCTAGACGAGTTTAAAACTTTAAAAGTTGCTTGAAATCAAAGGAACCATAACGATGGCATTGCACAGAATATTAGAGGAAATCTTTTTCCGAAGACGTTACTTGCGTGTCGAGATAGTTAACTAAAATGTGCCATACGGGTTTGTCACAATAGTTTGTCAGACATAACACTGAAAAGGGTACAAGACAGATTGTAAGACCTCTTTTAAACATTTTGCATCTCAGGCTATCAACCATGTTGGATTGGTCACGTTGAAATCGTTCGGTGCATTCACGGTGGAAGAGAGCCCTCCAGTGCCTGGTCACGTCTTCGATGGGGATCCATCTCTTGTATCATCCAGTCACAGAGATCGAGACTTCCAAAAGGACCGGAAGACGATAAGTGCATTCTGGGAGGGGTTTCATGACCCCCATAGCGCCATCGTTGGTTATTCGTGTAAAACAGGGACGTGTAAAGGATGTAGTGACGTCATACTGGAGCAACACATCGGCACTAATACTGGTACACAAAATTACATCTCGATTTTAATAATAATTTCAAAGCATTTTTATGAGACAGTCGAAATACACTAATTTTCTTCTACGCCTATGTTTTCGTTACGTCCTGAAAAAAAAGCATTTTGAAAGCCTTGCCTCTACATTTACGTCCAATGACACCACGAAGTTATATATTTTACAAAACGTTTCAAAAAATTAAATTGGCATAATTCACACTTGTGCTAACTTAAAATGTTTTGAAGAAGTAAAATAGCACCACTTGGCGATTTTCATTAATTTTTGAAACAATTCAATTTTAGAGTTCAAAGCTAACAGCCTGAACCTTGTGCCTGGTTACACATACTATGTAACTGTGACGGCCTGTAATGCTGCGGATCTGTGCACGTCAGTGACATCTGATGGGGTCCTGGTTGATGACTCGTCCCCGTTGGTAGGTCGTGTGTATGATGGAAGCCCCAGTGGAGGCGATATCAGCTTTCAGTCGTCAAGGTTTGTTTCCTCTTTGAGTTTCCTTCTTGCTTATTTCAACCAGAAATTTGAAACAAAACTACAGGTTAACATCCCTGAATGAATCTAAATAAAGTACCACTCAGCTCTTGACAAAAACAAAACAAAACAACAACTTATGTTAAGGTCACTTATCAATTACGGAGAAATGGTGTACATTTTTATTGAAGTAAACAAAACGACTTATTCATTTAGATACAAATATTAACTCAATGTGACCATTTCAAACGGAACATTAACACTGTCCTGAATTTACGAACCATGTTGAGCTCACATGAACACGTATTATAACCGTTGTTACAATTTTACAACCAAATCTATACACCAGTTTCCTTTTTTGTTTTGTTTTGTGGTTTATTGCATTGCTCGTTTTACAGGATGCAGCTTTCAGCACACTGGTGGGGTTTTCATGATCCTCATTCCGGCCTCTCACACTATGAATGGCGAGCTGGTACCGCACCAGGCTCAGCTGATATACTTTCATCCACACGTATTGAGCTGTCAGAATCTGCTCTGATGTTCATCTCAGAGTCGGATCAAATGCCAGAAAATACTGATATCTACTTCACAGTCCGTGCTTACAATGGGCTTGGTATGTGGAGTGAGGCTACATCTAATGGGTTTCGTGTAGACTCAAGCCCACCTCAAGTGATTCAGGAACCGACACTTGACGAAACATTTGGTGTAGTTTTCAGAAACACTCAGGTAAAACTGATATTAATAAATTATCTTCTTTAACAAAAAAGCTTTGTTGTGCAAAAAAATATTGTCTCTTAGTGTGTATTACTTTAAACGTAAAATATGAGCATTATTACGCGGTGACAATTTCCATTCATTTAGGCCCTAAGTATAACGTATCAAAGTCAGTTGTAAGTGCATATTAACCATTCAGGAAAAATTAAAAAATACAAGTTTCTTGACAAGAATTTTAAGGAGAATACAATTTAATAAAATAAGTTGTAATGAACCCACAGAATTGAGTGATAACATTTTATTTCAGCACTGAGCTTTGTAACTTAGACATTTCATCTGAAACGTGTATAGTTTCTATACTGACAACTCTTTTCGTCTAGGTTCTCTGTGACGTCATTCGATTCTCCTGGAAGTTCGATGACCCAGAGAGTGGCATAAAGGACCAGTACTTGTCAGTAAACACACATCATAATGGAGATGTTAATATTCCAACATTAAAGGTAATGTTTCTGAATGAAAATGTACTGTACGAGACAAAGTAACATTGTGTATCATAACCTTTGTTAGAGGACTCCGTTGGGCTAATAGCCGTGTTGAAATAGTCTACAGGACTGTAGTTGGAGTACCACAGTTGTAAGAGTACCAGTACGCGTATTCAGCTAATGCAGAGTGCTTATAAGCCTTTTTAATAATGACATTTGTGCAGTATTTGAGTATTACAATATAGATACATAATAATTCAAAACCCTTTTTACGATTGTACATGCCCTTCGAACGCCTCGTACTAAAGACTCTTTGTTTTTGTCCGAGTCCGCCTATGTAGGCCTACTTGTAGCGTGGTTTCATTTTAGTTTGGCTTTTGTTATACTGAATTTCCGAGCGCCTTGCCTTTGTGGTTGGATATGTTGTTTTGCGTTTTATTCTGAGGCACCGTTTTGTATTCATTAGAATCGTTTGTATATAAACGACCTCATAAGGCTTGGTAAAAAACTTAATATTTTTGTGCTTTATTTTAGTTTAAAAAAACCCAAGAAATATTAATATTCGTCACTTCACAGGTTGCTGGAAGCGAAGTAGACCACACCTTAACCAATTTGACCTTACATGAAGGAAGTCGCTATGTCATCACAGTGGTAGCATGTAACCATGCTGGTCTCTGTACTGAAGCAAAGTCGGCAGAATTTCTTGTAAGTGATATCAAGCATTGATTCTGAGATCATAGCGCACCGATGAAAAAAAACTACATTTATGCAAAGTTTTGTCTAATCGCAAATTCTTTTCAGCTTGTATTTGTAAACCCTAAAAGATGAGCAGTTGTAATCAACATATACTACATTCAACAAAAACAATTATAGATCAATGTATGTCCAACAATTTGAACAGGCTTATAGTGCTACGTTCACAATTTGCTTTGGGTTTTCAGTTTGTAATTCACCCATTAGTGGTCGACATAATTATTGTCTCACTTTTAGGTTGACGGTAGCTCCCCCACTGTAGGGACGTTTGCAGTTGGGACAGAGAGTGCTGCTAATCTGGAGCGTCATCACATAATTTGGTTAACTCCAACCGAACCAGAAGTGGAATCGACTACCTCAGTAGGTTCAGGATATTCTTTAAGATGCTACTTTCCAAAGATCCAATCTTGCTGAAAATGTTCTCAAAGACATTGTTAATTCCTTAAATGTGTAACTGTGCAGTAAGATGTTTCCTCGTAGCGCTTGATTTTTGTTGTATACACAGGCAGTATTATTTTAGGCAATGTTTCGGCATAACAAGGTTTAAGTGAGTTTCATGGAAACAATTTCCAGTCATTCTGTCTGCTCATACTTTTAATTCTGAAGCCTGAAGACATTTATATCGTAACGTCAACCGAATCATCAATTTCCATCATACAGTCAATGACGACCCCACGACCTTCACGGTATCACTCTGGTTGGATGACATGGTTACAGGACACGTTTACCTCCACTGGAACCCTTGCCCTTGCTTGGCTTGGGTTTGCTGATTTACACTCGGGCATAAGTCACTACTTCGTCTCTGTTGGACGAACGTACGGAGGCGCAGAACTCACACCGGTAAGTTTAACTACTCAGGTGTATTTTCCGTCCTGGCATTCGAAATCTAAGTTTTCTAACCAGTTTAAAATGTCCTTTGTAGAGTGGACCAGTGCGTGTGAATCACAGTAGTGCCGGCATGACACAAGATGAAGGCGTTGCACAGACGGCAATTATACCAGTAGAGGGCAGTATAACTGATTCCAACAACCGCTACCTTTACGTATCTCTATGGGCTGTAAATGGGGTAAGTTTAAACTTAGATTTATTAGATTTTAACCACTAACAAAGGCAGCATTTCTTTTAAAGAAACGCGTTCCTTCTCTTGAAGTACGAAACTCACATAATTAAATGAACAATTTGCCTATTTGATTGCCTTAATGTTACAAATGTTGAGGACCGTCAATGAGACTTTTCCAATCAAGTTCAGATGCACACTGTTAAGAAGTGACAGTTTCACTCATTTGCTACTATTTGCGTCCTTGAAAGATCTTGGTTTTCTACTCATAATTTTTTTATTTTATGTCAAGTAACAGCCATAGGTTAAAATTGTCTTTGTAAAATTTTTTGGGAGTTTACTTCATCACAACCTTATCGTTATTTTCTGTTTTTGTTTTTCTTGTTTTCAAAAATTACGAAAGGTTGGGCTACAAAGCAGTCGCCACCATTCCACGTTTGAAGTTTCTGAAACATCACCCGATGTGGGCGCCCTGGTCCTATTACGTCGTTGACAATCTACATCATGTGAGGGTCACTGTGCTTGTGCACCCATCAATGGAGCCTGTTCTACATTACAAGGACTATGTAGTGATTTAACCGGAAGTAAGTTAACGTATTCCTTCATCAGCTCAGAGAAACTTAATAGTAGAGGTATAGTCTTTGGGTTCTGAAGGGATGGATTGAGTGAAAAACTCACATGTGGAGCTAGAGTGGGACTTTTTTGTTTACAAACCCCTTTGATGAATAGTTATCAATAATCCTTAGTTGTTTTTAAGAAATCCCTAATGGGCAGACTTATGCCGATTTTCCAACTGTGAATTGGGAGTAGGTTATCGTCCATTTAATCACTGCATTTATTGCTTCGTTGAAGACAACCCTAACACTGAGATCGAGGTCCTTGATGTGGTTGATCTGAACTTTGACGATATCAACAACTTGATTGATATTAATGATACTGCCACACAGTATATGATGGCTGCTGCATGGCGGGTCAGTGAGCAGAAAGGACTGGGTATCAATTGGTAAGTCTAAGTATCTCTGCTATATCCAGTGAAGGAATCACAAAGAAATAAGTTTGCTAATTAAAAAAAAACATAATTTCCTTAAATGTATCTCATCACAATGCAGAGTTCAGAGTGAGTTCCTATGATGAAGACATACTAACCAGTTCTTCGAATGACAGGCAAGGACTGTCAAAGAACTGCAAAATACCTTTTTTTCTATAACTGTGTTAATTTATGTTTGAATAACCAACTTTTACACCTTCTGCACTATAAAAAAAAACTAACGGGATAGGCCTACCCGTATGGAGAAGACGATGAAGAAATGTATATTTTTAGATTTTGGAAAAACACCCCTAAAATAATAGTCCATACAATCAGGTTTGGACAGAAACATAATCCACTCGCAAGGATTTCAACCGGGACTGCGGATGTTAATAACAGGAACGAAACCACAGAGCCAAACTGAAGGTTTCCGGCTTTACCTCCAATTTAAATAGTACAATAACTCGGAATTGTTTTTGTTCCAACTTGGTTTAAGGTATGAATGGAGTATTGGGGACGACTCGTCGTCAGATGCTGAGCCTACAGGGGTATTCGATCCCGCCGAAGAAAGGGTTTGGTTTGACATTGGACAAGAAAACCATGCCATGGTCTTGCTCGATAAAGGTGACTCATTGGGCAATCAAGATGGGCGCTTATTTGCTTTTATGTTGTTACCAAGGTTTATCTTAAACCCAATAGTTCAAGCCATGTTTGAACTGTTATACACCTTTGTTACTGCTCTTTTCTGGTTTTGTTTTGTATCGTAACGAAATTGCATTTACTCTTACAACGAAAATGCTTTTACGAATGCAAGGTTTGTAATGGGGGCGGTGCTGGATGTAACAATTGTTGTAAGTATTTTGTTGAAGAGCTCTGAAAGGCCCAAGACCAATTTGACAAATAAAGGCACACTAGGCTACTATGGGAACTTTTTTGTGTTGGTTCGGAAACTTTTCAGACCGATTGTTGACGACTGGATTGAGGTATCACTTTTACATCCGGGCCTGGTACAGTAACACCACGTACGCCGTGTTCAGATCCGACGGTGTTACTCCAGACATTAAGGCTCCAGAAATCTCGAAAGTCAGGGGAACAAAGGTTAGTAGAAGAATTGAGTTTTTACTAACAAGCAATGTTGCTGCTTTATATGAGCCATCCTTAAGTCTTCCATGATCTTTATAAGACTTTGGAATGTTGATGCTTAACTTTCTTTTTTAAAATGCTAACATTTTATTTTCAGGTAATTTTTATATAAAAACTCAACATTTAACTTTTAGATCAAGGATCTAGCAACTGACGAGTCTTCCGAGGATACCGACTTTCTCACCGATCCTGATACTCTGTACCTCTCTTGGGAAGGAGTGTTTCGAGACGACGAGATATCGCACTACGAGGTATCGATAAGCACGTTCAAAGGAGGTAAAACTACTAAGAAAAAAGGGGTACATTCGCCTTGAATCCCTCCAATTGTTCCTGAAATTGTTTTGGACTGTCAAAGTTCAACAATATTTAATAGCATCCTCTGTCATGAGTGGTTGAGCGGTTTGAAATAATGAAATGATATTTTATCCGGGCAAATATAAATTATCAAACTGTAGAGGTAATTGGTTCATTTGGTCTTCCAATAGGTGAAGATATACGACGATTTGCCGACAACAGCTTGCCATCGAGTGTATCAAGGACATTTTTCACTGGCCTTGGTCTTCAGAGTGGATACCGTTACTATAGCAACGTACGAGCAATCAACAAAGCTGGTCTACGCACACTCAGAAGCAGTGATGGCTTTGTGGTTGATTTGAGACAACCGGATGCTGGACTGGTGTTTGATGGAATAGGTATGACAAAAAATACTTCTATTTTCGGAGGGGCAATTCTAAAGAAATTGTACGTTGCTTGCTTTTTGAAACTTGTAACCGGATTAGTCTTTTCACTACCTCGTTGCTGTGTACTTGCCACTTGGTGTTTGAAAAATGTTGAACTTGATCTCATGTAAAACACCTTTCTTTTTAAGTTTAAACCATTCATCCATGTCCTAGGTTTATACAGGTGAAACCTTACAAATTGATTACACATGTTGGTGCTGCTATTTTAGACAACGTTGTGCCTTTCCCTTTTGTTGTTGTTGTTGTTGTTGTAAGAGTAACCGTTTTGCGTGGTTTTAGTATGGTACCACATTTTGAAAGACTGTATTCTCCTCATAGATCTGCATGATGTTGAATACCAGAACTCAAGCACACTGATCTTAGCCTCATGGCATGGCTTTACGGACCTGGAATCCTACATTGACCACTATGAGTGGTGTGTTGGGCGAACTCTTGACCCTACAGATGATAGCGTCCTTCCATGTAACGATGTTGGAATGCGTCTATCGGTATCGGAGACACTGTCTGTACCCCTGACAGGAGGTAAATCTTCATCAGCTACCTGATGAACAATCCAGTGTATTATATTACCATTTGTTATAGTTGAATGTGTGAAACATCGGGGTTATTTCTATGTTGCATTTATAATTATTCTACTCTGTATTGTATTCCAGACATTTTTGCTTTTTCAAATTTGTCATCCTGCTTCGGTGTAAATAATTATACAAAGTTGTTA
>CM021541.1:12156840-12170868 GCA_010994315.2 Pisaster ochraceus | reverse complement strand
TCCAATCAGGAAGTACGAGTGGGCTATTTATAGAATTGACGGGGTGGAAAGTCAACCGCTGACGGATGTAGGAGGTAACTATATTACACAAACCCTTCGTTTTTAGGGTGAAAGACTCCCTGAGAAATTTGACCTTGAAAAAATGCGTCTAAACAGATTTAACTCCTTCATTTTCCCGTACTGGTCCTGTTTTTTATGTACACACTTTTGAAATTACATTATTGGCTAAAAAATCAAATCTTGCGAAGGATTGATTTTTGGTAATGCATTATTTGGTTTCGTGCTGAAGGTTGGTTTGACAAAATGTACTTTTTTTCAAATACACTTTGATAATTTGTTTGTTGGCTACAAGAAACTACATCAAATCTTGCAAAGGATGGATATTTGGTAATGCATTACTTAGGTTTGTGCTGGCAATTGGTTTGACTACATAATAAATACAAATTTTCTTAGTTGAAATACACTTTGGTAACTATGACTTTTTTGTTGCAACTCACTTACAATGGTTATGTCACAGACCGCACTTCAGACACAAACACATACATTGAAATGATGGACGGCGAGACCTACTACACCGTGGTGCGGGCAACCAACGCTCTGAACATTCCCATCACATTCCGCTCTGATGGAATCACCGTGAAACGAGACCCACTGATACCTGGTCAAGTTTACGATGGTCTCCTCGTTGGCTTTGATCTAACCTACCAGAAGGAAACTGACACCATATCTGCCAGCTGGAGTGGATTTGGCCAAGGGATGCCGATACAGGAGACGGTTGAGTTTACAGGTAAATCTTGGGTCATTGGTTTTTGCAAGGAGGAACCAAACTATTTTGCTGCACATTGACATTTTTCTGATATACTATTAACAATTTGTTGGGTGAATTTTAGGAAATGCTGAGGTGACCAAAGATCATGTTACCGAGCAGGCTGTCGACTATTACGAGGTTGCAGTGGGCACCGATCGTCGCTACCCAAAGACCAGAGACAACACAGTGCCCTTCACTAACGTTGGTCAGAATACATCGGTCACTTTTAATAACCTCAATCTAAAGGCGCTTACTGCTACGTACTATGTGACGGTCAGAGGATATAGTGCAAGCTTCTCTATTGCTGAGGTCACGTCAACTGGGATACATGCTGGTGTGGATAGTAAAGTGTCTGGTATGCGTTCAGTCCTTCCTTTCCATTTGTTGTAGTTTTAATTTTTATACTGAAAACATTAGTTTCAGTCTAGTTTGATGCAAGTCATCTTGCAATTTGAGACTAAGGAATAATCTGTATAATTTAAATGATTTCTCAATAAGTATTTAACAACGCAGAGTCTTTTGGGTCATAACTAATTGTGTTTTTGTCCAACCAGTTACGGCGGTGAAAATTCCAAAGTACGTCAATTCGCTCTCTGAAGTCAAAATCCAATGGCAGGAATTTGATTCGACCTTCCCCATCTTACTCTACTATGTCGGCCTGGGCAATGTCGCTTCAGCTACTGACTCACCAGAAGAAATGGACTGTTTGGACATGATTCTAGCAACAGACGAGTCCAAGACTACCTTTTATGAAAGTAAGATGCATTTTGTTGGCAAGGATACGTATCAGGAGATCAAAGGCCTAAGTCTACACCAGAGAGGTTCCTACTTCGTGACGGTTGTTGGTGAGAAATACTTAATTGTAAAGTCACGCCTGCCTTGCAGTTGTTCTGAATCGCTCATGTAGAATGGCTTTCTTTTTTGTTCCTGCATCGATCGTGTAAAGAATTGCTTCTTTTCTTTTTTTTCATTTTTCAAGCAGTGATGGCTTCTAATGCACTTTTTTATGTTCAATCCTTTATTCAAGGAATGAACGAAGGAGGGCAGTGTAACTCCTCTACCAGTCACTTCTCGGTTGATATCACCCCGCCCAATGAAGGGAGACTTCGTGCTGGACCTTTCTATGACATGGTTAGTACACATTTTTATACCGATCTGTTTGTTCTCACATGGTAAAAAAAGGTCACAGCACTTCGGTTAAACTATTTCCTCGCCACTTTCCCGCACCAACGTTTGTTATCATTGTTCTTAATAATAGCCAAGTGTAATGATGACTCCTTCTCTAAAGTGGTTATTTCGCCGAATACCTAAAAATAAAACTTGATTGAAAATTAGTTTGTGCTGAAGAGGGATGATAAGGTAGATATTCTTTAATTTGGACTCCTATCAATTGAATTGTGTTGTTTTCATGACAGGTGGTGACTTACACAGATAGCACCGAGTCCATTCATGTGGTATGGGAGCGCTACATAGATAAAGACAGTGGAATTAAATCCTTCAATTTCCGTCTTCTTGAGGCTGCATCGTGTGGAGTGGAAGACAGCGGTAACCTAACACTAGTTCCTGGTCAGGAATGGCTGATTCTTGACCCGGGTATCTCAGAGTTTACTTACGTGGAGTTAGGCTTATTGGTAAGTTGATGTATTGCTTTAAAAAATCGATCCTCTCCAAGCTTAAGGCAAATGATTTTTAGGTGCTTGCTCGGGGAATAGTTCGATGAAGAAAGGGTTTTTTTCTGGCCCAAAAACTGGTTGGCTTTGTGTCCAATTGTACTGATTTGTTTGTACTCCAGGTGAAGAGAAGAGCTAACAATGGATCTCATACAAAAAGTAACTAGTGTTGCTTTGCTGTACTAAATTGTTGTCAATTTCTTTTCCTAGACCAACCACCCGTATTATATTGAACTAAAGGCCACAAACCATGCAGGGGATAGCACTGTAACCAAAATAGGACCAATCTTTGTGGATAAATCAGAGCCTAGTTCTGGATTGGTTGTTGACGGAATCGATTTCATGATGGATCTGACAGACACGTATAGCAGAAGCCAAGTCACTGGTATGTACAGGCTTTCTTCTCAGGATTTTGACATATTCATTTTATAATGCCTTTAGTGACAGTAACAGTTCCTCAAGATGGATTTTTGTCAAAACAGATAGAGGAGGGTTTTTGATACAATATGAAAATAATGTACCTATGTTTTCGAGCACACTTTCCTAGCAGATACTTTTCTAAGTTTACATATGTATGAAACACTGGGTATAATAGTTAATTGAATCTTTACAATTTACAAGGGATTAAACTTGTCAAATGCAAATCAGTTAAACACTAACCTGAATTCAAGGACATAATGTATTCATGGGACATTCCCTTCTACTAACGCGTACTCCTATATTAAATCACTTTATATTTTCACGACTCGATTTTGGTCCTTTAAATCAGGAACAATCTTACATCAGGCCAACCCAGAGGGTCCACCTTGTCCTCTCACAGACACTTCATTTACTGATCCTAAGTGGCAGGCATTGGATTTCAACGGACTTTGGAACATGCAGAATGACAACTGGGTTTTAGAGTACAAAAATCAACAGGTAAGATATCTGAAAATTCTGCTTTACATGTGATTTTAACAAAGATTGTCAAACTAAACTAGATCTCTGCTTATTAAGTCAACTAATAACTGGCAATGGAAATCCTGGTCTGACAACATCCGAGGTTGACAGGCCGAATTATTGCCGCCCTTATACGTATGACGCAGGACAGACAGCTGTGGCGTTTACTGACAGCGGATGCATTAATCATGATACCCCCAAAGACCAGCACGACAGTCGTGTGATGAATGATCGAATTAATTATTGAATGATTCTCATTTTTGTCGAAACTCTTTCACTTTTGAAAGCAGTTCAAACCAAACAATGTAATGAATGAGATGCTTTAAAGATATATTGCGCTATTTTAAAGATAATCATAGGCCTATCAAGATGTTATTACACAAACTTTGTCTCAAGACAACTATAATGAGATGAATAAGTTTTGATTTGTAAAGCAATCTGAGAAAACTTAACTATTAAACCAGACTGATTATATAGTATGAGAGTCTTAAAGAACGAGTTTTCATATTTTCAACTGATTGTTTCTCTTATAGGTATTTGCATCGGGTGAAAGTGTGTCGCTCAGGATGGAACGAGATACCAGGGGACCCCGTATGCTCTCCGGAGCGTATGTCATTAATGCACAAATTGTCCGGAGCTCTGAATACGAGGTAAAGGTTCTCCATAAAATGGAACTGGCAGGAGGATGTTGAGTTATTTACTCACTGATGGACGACCTGATATTAAGACAGTGGTCATGATAAGTTTGCCATTGCAAACCAACCTCATTCATCTGAAGAAAAACAACAGTTTGTAATAATTTGAAAACACACCAAGCACATTTCTTAAATAGAATTTATCAAAACCTGACCACAACTTAATGTAGGCAGAGTTTTATTCCAATGCACTTTCTCTCTACAATAAACATGTTTCTAAAGATTGTGTTGTTATTTAAATATTCAATTAAAGTGATAAATCTAGAGATTTCTTTTTACCCAAGGTGCAGTATTATATTTACAAATACTTCAAGTATCTTTGCATTAAGAAGTATAAAGTATGGTGTTACTATTTGGTGGTAAGTCGGCCTGTTTGCAACTAACAGGTATTTTGTCATTATTATTTTGTTTTCTTCAGTTTGATCTGTTGGCTGCATCGTCGGATCTTCACAGCATCACAAGTGTTTTGTTCTGGGATGGTCCAGACAGAGTGGTTGGAGAGTTCGACTTTAGTGGACCTGAGAATTGGCAGGAAGGGATATGCCAGTGTTGCTATGCACAACCCTTCAATCAGGTAATGTGTTTTTCTCTCGTTAAAACCAACAATTCAAGTGTAAAATTATGTGTTCGACCTAAAACCTCCTTTCGGATTTCAACATTTTGATGAAAACAAATTGATGGCTTAGAATTGTTCAAAAATCTACTCACTTTGTTTCAACTTTTATAAACTACCTTCCTTTCAAATGGAAAACTAGAGGGTTTTATAGTATCTCAGTAATGAGAGTTCAGCAATAGTTTAAATGGTATGGTTTTTCCTTTGTTTTTTAACAACAGTCTGAATGCCCTCAGTGCAACTGTGAAGATTTCCTTGGAATCGACGACTCGACCTCTGGTAATTCGTCGGTTAGCAGCACAACAGTTGAATTAGTGACCACAGAAACGGAAGACGTGACCTCTGTAAATTCTACTCAAGTGCACACGGAGGAAGTTACAAAGGTGACACAAAGACCGTGGACCCATCGAAAGAAAGATGCAGACGGTGGTGACATTTCTGATGAAGAGAGCGGCAGTTGGACTATACAGAGGGCCTGTGGTCTCCAGTTGCATCCAAGTTAGTAGCTTTTGGGGGATTTTTTTTTTCTTCTATTCTGTATCAATGTGAAATGTATTGTCGGTGTGTTAAGCATGTAGACTAACTTCAAAGTTAAAATACTGGTTGGCTTAACTCATCCAACTTATTTGTTTATTACCTTATATAATGTTAATGTTTTTAAAGATTTAAACATTGTTAAGGTTTTGAAAACCGTTATAAAATCAGAGCTCAACTTGTTGCAGATTAGATTTTGTGTTACAATTGGTTTTATTTTATATTTTCATTGTAATTATAACAGGATATTTAGGGGATGTAAACAGAACTTTGTGTACCCTTCGCCACAATTGTTTCTACTTAAAACAACTTAGTTCTTTTGACTTCCACTATAGATGGCAATGCGTCACAAGCCGTGTTGTGGTGTCGTCATTATGAAGATGAATGGCCGATGACGTCACAGTCTGTAGATCTTGACTTTGACCCCTCTGTGGAAGAACGTCACTACTCTATTCATTTCAATGTCATGCCATTTGATGCAAAAGAGGTATATTTTTTAAAAAACTAAATTTGTGGTTATAAAACCGTTCACCCTTCAAGTGCAAAAAAAAATAGCTTCGCAATATCTTTATTTACTGCTTGGATTCGTAAGTTTCAAGTACATATTCTTATTGTGCTTTTCAACTAATTTCCCGGGGAACTCAAGAAAGGTGATCAATACATTTTTTGTATTTTTTTCGAATTTCTTAATGTTCATTGAACGGCATGCGGTTTAACTCTCACAACACATTCGTACATGATGAGCAGTCATCTACTGTACAGTTTGCCAGTGAGCTTTTCTTTCAAATAATTTGTTGACAGGACGAGTGGTCATTTAAAGTCTACATCGATGGCATTCTTCTCTCTTCATTGACCGGTATCCCTGTGATGTCTTCTTCCACCAAACTCATCCTTCATGTCTTCAACAGAAATAGCCATGTTGCTGATCTAGAAGACCCATTCAACCCACCGTCTGCTACAGCAACCATTCGAAACTTGAGGTATGTTTATACACTCGTTTGCTTATCCCCCCCCCCACCCCCACCAAATCTTTGGAGGTTTTCGTTTATTCTTGTTGTGTTCTTTTCGGCAGCCGTGTTGTTAGAAATGAATCACTTAAACTGTTAATAAGTTTAATTGCTAATAAACTGTAAACAAAAATAATCAATACAATTTTTTAAAAGCAATATGCTTTATTTTGAAGAAAACAATTATTAGAATTCTGTTTTGCTTTTGTTTTGTAACCTTCATCTCTGGACATCTCTGGATGTATTGTTGTTCATATATATACTGAAAGAACCTTACCATAAACCTTACCATAAATATTGCGTTGCAAAAAACACCTAAAACAATAATAAAAATAATAATTACGTTTGTTTACAGGATGCCTCCAGATGCTAGCATGCTATGTCGATATGGGTTACCATTCAGGGCAGGTACCAGTCCCGTTTCCCGATATTTCGCTGGTGTTGGTAGTGAAGCGGGGAAAAGTGACATCGTAGCATTTAAGGAGGTATGGCACTTAATTTGGCCTCAAAAACCAATCTAATATACTGGCATAACTAATGGTGTTTCAAAAGCTCGATCTCGTCTGTTGATATAAGAAGACCATTCTACCCTGATCGTCATGAATCTTCCCAGTCTTCCCCTTGAAAACAAAACTGTATGAAATGGCAGTTCAAATTACATCAAGTCTTGTGTAGTTTGACCGACTTATGCAGGGTTCACTGAAAATTGCTCTGTAGCACCTTTTTATAAAGCTTCGTTTAGAGATAATTTTAGGACTCCAATTGTTGCAGAAAAATACTGTAATATTGCCCAAGATTAAATTTAGTCCTGACGTCAAGTTGTGTATATATTTTGTATAGATTTCCCGGCCGTGTGTACCCTGTATCAATCCATGTGATCGGTACCAGTGTGAACAGTCATGTTCCATCGAGGAAAGCCCCATCACATTCACACTCACCAACATGACTCTGCCGAAGCTGGGGCTCCTTAACACGACAATGAACGACACAAATGCTACTTCGTCTGCTTCTGAAGAGGATGGCTTAGCCTCTCCTTTCTTCCTGACAGGTAGGTTTGGTAATAATTATAAGTAGTTTGAAAAGGTTATAAAGAAATAGTTCTCTCAGATAAGCCCTGAATTTATTTTAACCATCAAATTTTCTAGATCTTTGAAACTTTAGCAAACCCAATCATCGAATGCACCTATAACTTACTGACTTTAAGTGCTATTTTTTATGTATGTCCTCAGTTAAGAGTGTACTTGGGAATGGGAAAGAAGCAACCTCATCTTCGAACGGTTTCTACATTGACGATACACCAGCAAAGCTCGACGTTTTCTTCTACGTGGATATCAATCGCAATGCGTTTGAACCAACACAGTTCCAGTCTTCCAACTCCACAATAAAGGTCTTGTGGAGTTTTATAGACATGCAAAGTCAAGTAAAGGTAAATTGAACTTGTTTTATCTTTGTTGATACTGATGATTTCTTAGGTGAGTTGTAATTGAGAGTTGGTATTGTGGTAGATTGTTGGACTCGGTGCCTGCCTTCTGGCCAGCCAGTAAGACAAAATAACTGGAACAAGTTTGTGGAACAATCAATACCTGATTGGCTTGACAAAGATTTGAATACATTTTACAAAATGATTGTGACGATTTGATGTGTTCTTTGCAATCATTCAGGAGCATTATTGGGCAATTGGAACATCCAGAGGTGCTGTGGACTTACAAGACTTTGTCAATGTTGGATCGGATCAGACAGCCTCCAATAGCAACTTAGAAGGACAACTGCAACACAATACAACATACTACGTGACTGTAAAGTGTATCAATGGAGCTGGCTTGGAGACTGTGGAAGAATCTGATGGTAGGTAACGAGACAGAGATAGGCAATGACTAAAAAACTTAAGACAACAAACATTGAAGAGACCACCTAAAATAAATCATAAGATAAATTAAAGGTCTTTCCTCATACACCCAGTCATCCCATGTGACTCCGCAGTGAGTTCTAACTTTTAAAATAATTCAGGATGAACTAGTTTATTTCATTGTGCACACATGAACTTGGACTAATCGTTAAAGTAACTCTGCTCTTTTTCTCTCTGGTAATGCTACAGGAACGAGTTTCAGAAATGGTATAAAACCCTGATTCATGACAAAAAGTTGTGTCTGACTCATATTCAGGGATCGTTCGGATCAACAAAATTTGACCATCTGACCATTCTTATTTAGAATGCTATTGATTATGCAGTAATCAGTGGTTCTTTATAACTTTAATCCATTTATTCCTCTAGGTGTAACGGTTCTGCTTGAAGAACCCTCCGTTGATGGTGTTAACACCACCTCCATGTTCAGTCAGAAGTTTGAAGAGGAAGTCTACCCACCTGACGTCGAGAAGAGTAACGACCCAACAAAGACAGGAACCTCCTGGTCCAAACCTGAAGATAAGTCCATCAATCACTATGGTAAAATTTTTGTAGATTATTTTCAGTGTAAAAGATCTTTCAGTCTAAAATATCAATATGATGAGGTTCACAGATGAGTTGGCCAGCGCCAATCTAACAATGACAAGAGCAGTCTAGCCAGTCATGTATTGTTGGCAGGGGTTTGGGGAGTCAACAATGAATTGATGTAGTTTTTCAAATAAACAGATGTTGTATCGAGTGTAACCAAATCCTTCCGTTTGACAGAATATTGTGTGAGCAGCACAGCAGACAGATTGGATGACATCGTCCCCTGCATGGTGGTAGGCACCAACTCATCCGGCTCGGTGAGCATAGCAAACGGGTTAATCGTTGTAACGGCTGAGGACAGAGAGGAAGTGTACAACATCACTGACTTCCAAGCTCAGCGAGAAGACAGCGATGGGATGACAAGTAGTCAAGATGCCAGATTTAACATGGAACCCGGGAAGTAAGTGAGCTCTCATAAGCTGTCAAACAAGTCAGGTTTTATATTAGGGGTGTGCTATACTTCATTAAAAAGCCCCTTTACAGTTAATTCTTTTTGTCGTTTCATGCAATAAGAAGCAGTGCAGGCGAAACAGAAACTCCGTTTATATATATATTAAGTTATAATATGTTATTAGTAGGTTTTTTTTATAATGCTTAGAGCCTATAACCTAAATGCTTAATACGAAATACATTTTCTACTTCAAAGCAGTTTTTAGAAGTTTTGCAGTAATATTTGTTACCAATAATGTTTTGTTTTCATTGTTTAGATGTCTTTACTCTTGGATGAAGATGTGTAACTCTGCACTACTCTGTCACACACTGCCAGCAGGAACAACCACTGTTTTAGGTGAGTGTCTCCTTTAAGCTTGGAATTTGTTCAAATTGGCACTAAGGGGTTTCTTCTAATTTCTCTGGCATTCCCATGTACTAAATAAACAAACACTTTCTTTTTCTTCACTTGATGTTTCTCAGGAGAGGATGACATGATGATGACGTCATCAAACGGTACAGATCTCGTCCTTGCATCTCCACAGAGTAGGGGAAGACGACGAAGGAGGGCGATAGACAATCATTTTGAGTTCTCTGTTGTTACAACTGGAGGTGAGCTGAAAAATTATCTACAAGCACAAAAAAATTCAAATGCTAATTAAGTGAGAAACATCCTAACTTTTAAGGGGGAACGGACGAGTTATAGGAGATGTCAAAAAAGCCATCAAATATTTTTAGCACATGGGAAGATAACATTTTTCATATTTTTTTTGTAAAACTAAAACATAAAATTTCACATCTCACCTTCATCCTGACTATGTTTCTAACATAACCAGCCCTTCTTTGTCTCTTAGGTCTCCAACAGGGTGGTTCATTAATCCTTGGTCTGTTGGATGGGAATAAAACCAACGAGGATTTCACATCTGATGCTAATCCGGATTATGTCTCCTACATCAGTAATCCCCTGGACACCATACAGAAGACATCAAGACTTCTTAGAAAAAGGTTTCTTCTACTATTGGTCCTTGTAAACCTCTCTTAGTTTGAAGAGAAAAATTAGACAGCAACATAAACATGCTTTTAACCACGTGACGATACATTAAGTCAGTGGTTTTCTTGATTTCAGTTAATTGATTTACATCTGTACCACAAATCTAACCAGAAAAACTTTTTTAAATAGCAAATTATTGAAATTGTTCCATTTTCAGGATTCGTTTTGTGTATGAGCCTCTCTTTTATGTGACCAGCCTTGGACAGACAGAGCTTAAGGGCCCACTGATCATCAACCTCACTCTCAACACACCAGGAAATTGGTCAGAGGCCAAACCCAGACTCGTTTACTGGGACAGTGGTAAAGTTGACTTTTGCTGAAAGTTTAAACATGTACATGTATGTCAAAAGTATAAAATACTAAAAGCAACAATTAACCCACTTGGCAAAGTTGCGTAAAATCTCAGTAAAATGACAGTCAGAACTATATAGGTCAGAAAAAAATCCATCAAAGGGGAACTTAAACATTTTTATGTAGCGAGTGAAAAATACAAGTACGTGAGGTACAGTGGTACAGTCTAGAGTAAATGAGTTGCATCACCAGCCTAATTGTCATTTTAGTAGAGATGAAACTCTGAGACTCACAGCACCGCCTCTATTTGTTTCAGATAATTCTGAGTGGCGAGATGTGGCTAAAACATGCAGCGATGTTGATCGAGTGACATACAACGAGGGAGACAATCTGATCAGTGTGGAGGTAGGACTACACCATTTTCTCTAAACAGTTTTTGAAAAGAGGGGGAAATGGTTTGACCTCGTTTTACAAAGTTAGTATTCGTCATTGCTTCTGCACAGAATGCTAAGTGACTTTGGGCAGAGTTTGTCTGCTGATGTGAGTTCAAATAAAATAAAATGCAGCACTTTTTAAACCAGTTTGGTGGATGCTTTCGTACCAGGTATGTGCAACTAGAGGGCGGACCTCAACAGAAAGTCAACAACGCCGTGCTGCAGAGGAGGCTTCTTTCTTCAGCCATGAGACCGAGTTTGCATTGACTGAAGTCATCAATACCATCCCCAATGACCCGCCAGAAATCACAAATCTCTTAGACGTTTTTACCATGGATGAAGATGAAGGTAGATCTAAGATACAACAGACCCCAACAAATTATGAAGTGTACAATCGCTGTTAATGACTGGTTCCCATAAATGTTTGTTGAAACTGATGCCCAAAAGATAAAACAAACTTTACAACAAAGACAATCACTTGCAAAATGGAAAAAGAAATCAAACATAAATAAATGTAAGTTATATGAAGAAATGAGTTAAACATTTAAATGTTTATTTGGCCAAATATTATCAGTCTATATCCTTTTGTCGTAGTCACGATGACCATTTAATCACAATATTTACTATTGCAGGCACGTTGGAATACTCTTTTGAGGCTACAGATCCTGATGATGATGTCTTGGTCTTTGAGTTGGGTCTTGATAATGAGACAATACTGGGATCAGCAACCATCACTGAGGATGGTGTCTTCTCTTTCACACCGTGTCCTGACTGCCATGGCAGTTCCAAATTTCAACTTATTCGTAAGTATCAGAATGGACCCCTTGCATTGGCTGCCATTACCGAGAACAAACAATGGAAACATGCAGGCGTGTACACGCCGCGCACAACCCTCAGCCAATGATAGTTCTTCATTGACCTCAGTAAATCAAGGGCACTGCTGGAGTCTTGTGACGTCACGTGCAAGGGTTCTATTAGAGAGATGAGTCTCAATCTTTTTTACAATCTGCCCTGCTAATACAAGTGGGTTACATTTGCTCTTTAGCAAACTTGTGAAAAAGTGAAGATGAGAAATAAAAACGTTTGTATATAGAACTTCACTTTTCCAAAGGCAATTTTTTTCTCAACTCTGCGTAAAATTAATCAAAAGGTGGTGTTTTCGTGATGACTTTTTTACATGAATGCTTTTATCATATTACTTAATAATATAGTCTGCATCTTTTTTCTGGTAAACAAAGTTTCTGTTAAGTTTTTCTTAAAAACATTTTTTCCCTTTTCCTTATTCCGTTCCTAGTGAGGGAGATACAGAACGTGAGCGAGATAGACCCATTGACTACTGTCGTCAATATCTCAGTGGAAGTCAACCCAGTCAATGACAACCCTTACTCCTATGTCGCTCTGAATGGAGACGTTGCTGGTAATGGACGCGACGCAACGGTAAGCTGATTTTGTTTCTCTTTGTGGGGGAGAGGACATAAAAGTACGAGTTGGGTTATATGTTGTAAGTACGTGTCAGGGAGCTACTGGTTGGATGTGTCCACCATTTGTTTTTCTAGCACGGCAATCAGAAGTTTTATAGAGATTTATGGTGGATTTTATCCACATCTATTTCTACCATGGCAATCAGAGCATAGGCCTACTAGTAGAAAAGTGGACTTGCATCACTGAATCGTTTCAGCACCACTACCACAGCACATTAGAAATCAAGTTGAATGGTATTATCAAAAGCATTACATGGCCCCCTTGTATTGCGTCACAAGCTCAAATAGTGCCCTCGCCGAGGTCAAATTGAAAACCTGTCATAGGTTGAGAGTTGGGCGTGGCGGGTATGCACTAGCACTTCACTGTTTGCGATCGCGATCATTTATGCAGGGTGTCTGTTTGCCATAGTGCGAAATTCTAAAAACCACTTAAAACTCAACCTGTTAGTTTCATTTAAATTATGGGAAGTTATATTTTTCAGGCTGAACAGAATTGTCTCACGCTTATCCTAGCTGGGATTTCAATCAAAACCGACCTTTTTTTTCAATTAATCACCTACACTTAAAATACTCTTATGGCAGCTAATAGTTGAGCAGAACACAGCAACCAACATTGCTTACAAAGACATGGTGGCCACGATAGGGGCCTATGATGTTGACATCAATGATAACTTGAAGCTTGTAATTCAACCACCAACGTACGGTGTACTTACCATGGGAGATGAAGTGAGATCAATCCCGCTGAGGCAGAACTGTAGTAAACTCCCTCGTAATATCACCAGTGAAGAGAATGTACTTCCGTGTGGGCTTGAAACACCTCAAGAAGCGGTGAGGATTTTAGTTGTTGAGCAATCTTAATTGAATCTTATACATTGAAATCACAATGAATAAAGTGACTGATATATTGGTAAGAGACAGTGTTATAACGGCTTGCAAAGTGTATACAAACTACTCTGTTCCTCAAGCGTCATTTTGAGACAAATATTAAAAACCTAGCAACGCCAAACCCTTCGAAATGAGGCTGCATGTTTTGTTTAGCTATGTTGATTGGAGACTGCACTGGTAAATTTATTGTGTTCTATATGCACTGTTAACCCTCAGCTATAAAGTCAAACAGTTTGAACTTCGTTAATGGCATTAGATAATCTTCGAGTTGGGGAGGCTTCAGGTACATCACCGCTGGGAATTAAGATTCGTTCTTCGTTCAATCTAACTTAAATATATTTTGGATTTGGTATGGGTTTCAGGAGGAGATGAGTTGGGTATCGTCCTCGTTTACCTACGCCCCTAACCCCAACTTCCATGGAAAGGATAGTTTCCTAGTCTTGAGTGAGGACGAATCAGGCGCAGTGTCTCAGCTTCTGAAGATAGAGATTGCAGTCTTGGTGAATCCTTGCACCAATAAGGGAATTTGTGGAGGTATGTAGATTCGAAGCTTATTGTTTGTTGGGGTAGTACAAACTAGTTTCTTAGAAGAAGCACTTTTATCACAATCCTGTTAGACTAAAAAACAAATATTATATAGTAATTGTAAGGGTTTATTTTTCTTTAACAATTAAAAGTTATGTGTCATTAAAGTTGAGGC
>CM021541.1:12134376-12146756 GCA_010994315.2 Pisaster ochraceus | reverse complement strand
TTTTCTTCCTTATAGACGCTGAAGACATCCAACCCTTCACAGCACTGGGTCCAAAGAGGAATTGTGTCCTGCTGAACCTTGACCTCCAACTCAATGACCAATCAACATGCAATGATGAAGAGTTTACCGCTGACTGCCGCCCCGTCTATTATGTATGCGTGAAGAGCGAGAACGGTGCGGGGGCCTTCAGTGACGTCATTTGCTCCTCGCCAATCAGAGTTGTTGAAGAGGATCAGACAGGTCTGTGAATTAAACAAGCAAATCTTGAGGGAGGGCTGCACAACCAGGGATAACCTCCTTACCTGTGCTTTCATCTTTTCAAATCTTAAGTATAACTACCCATGATTCTATGAGTTGAACAAGAAAGAAATCATGGACTTTCTTCTAATTTGCAAGCAACGGTGAACTTCATGTACAATCAGAATTTCATAAATATTTTGTTTTATTATGACTTGCCTCATCGGTTTTTTTCACAGGATATGTAACGGATGGACCAACCCTACTTGAGGATACAGACTCTCAACAAGAGAGAACCACTGTTACTATTTGGTTCGATGACTTTGAGGTAAGATTGTGATACAAGAAACCATTTTTTATATTTATATCTTAATTCCATGGAAAGGCATTTAAACTAATTTGTTTTAAGGATTATTAATTTTTTTACTGTGGTTTGAAGATTTGATGTATGTGGGAAGAACAAAGAAAAATTGACTAGGCAGGATTTGCACCTGCGAACTCTGGAATAACCCGGCGGTGTACAAACGGAGCTATCTATAGCCCCAGTTTTGTCTCTATCTTTGTTCGGAGATGCCAATCAGAAGCCATTCAACCTGTAATTGCCTGAAGCCAGGGGTCACACCATAGCTAACAATACAAGCTGTGATCTCCTATATTCAGTTTCCCTTGTTTTCACTTGAAGTTTAATAATTGAATTTATATTATATAACTATTTCCTTTTTACAGAGCCAGTTGCATGGTATATCTTCCTATGAGTGGGCAGTCGGTACCACCCCTGGAGGAGAGGATATCCAACCTTTGACGTCAGACGGAGTGGTGCCTGGACGTGACCCTGACATGCCAGGTAAGCCTACCCAGCCAGTTTGATCTTCTTCTGAGAAACAAACTTGACACATGATGTGCTTTGTATCAAATTAAGTATCAATTTTAAAGAACTCTATGACGCTAGTTTGTTGTGTTTTACATTTTATTTTTAATAGGTCTTGCTGGTCAGGGCAAGGCACAGTCTCCACTACCTCTCCAGCATGGCGTGACGTATTACAGCACCGTCCGTGCCATCACCAACGATGACAATGTCTTAGAAACTGTCTCCAATGGTTTCACGGTAGATGTTACACCGCCAAATTTCAACATCACTGACCTTGGAGAATATGACACAACCGTCAATTTGGTGAGGGAAATGTTAAAGAATTGAAAAAACAATGTTAGTTTGATCTTTCGTTAATGTGATTGTTTTAATGGTTGATTAAATTTAACCAAAATATGTTTTTTTCTTTAAAAATTTGCATTTGTATACAACAAAATCAATATGCCTGCTTGTAAAGCGGACCTTTCATGTTTAGCGCTTTAATTTGTTACAATTTTACTTCAGGGCTTTGGTGGTGTCCAACTTTATCAGTCCTTTGTCGACTCTATCGATGCCATGTGGGATGTGGAGGACTTGGAGAGTAGCCTCATTGCAACATACTTTTCCGTGGGACAGTATGCTGGAGCTAATGACGTGTTTCCACTGACACAAGCAAACAATTCCTACATTCCTTCGTCTATGGTAAAACCTGCGCATGAAGGTGATTTGATTAACAAGTATAGGAAGTTAGAAAAAATGTAATATTTCAAACTCTTCAGGTTTGTCCCAAATGTATTCATTTGCAGCAAAATTCTTGCTTTGATGAATTCTTGCCTCGATGAATTAAACATGTTTCAAATATCCCAAATTGATCCAAGTATGGTCGACCCAACAACATTACGCATGACACATTTTCTGATACCTCTTTGAGAAAAAGTTTTATCCTGCTAGTAATGGGAGATTGTTAGTTTTTGTTTTGTTTTTTCCCTTTAAAAATGTATAAGTTATTATTTTGATGTTAGGTTTGCCGAATATTCTGACTGTCCATGCGATCAACAGTGTTGGGCTGAAGCAAACAGTTTATACTACCAGTTTAACTGTAGATACCACTCCACCAAGTGCCGGTAAGGTATGTATCCTGCGTGCAAACTATTCAACAATTGCACATGTAGGGACAGCTGTACGGGTTGCTCATAGAGTTAAGAATTGTCATGAAGGCTTATTTTTTGTCTCCTTCTACTAGGTCTTGTGCCCATCTTTTATACATGCAAATAGCACCCTCAAGTGCAGCTGGGCTGATTTTCTAGATGACGAGTCAGGAATTGAGTACGTAAAATTCATTGTCGGGACTTCAGAGGGTCTGTATGATGTGTTTGTGTCCGACAATTTACCTGGCTCTATGACATACTACAGTGCCACAGGTAAGAACACGCACGGTGAAAACTTTTCTAGCTACAATTTCCATGTTTTGATTTTTGTTTTCTCTTTTTTTTTGCGGTTACAATAAAACTTTCCGTCTTCTTTTGAAAACAACTCAGAACATAGCTTTTTTTCTTGACAAATGTTGTCCTTTTCATTTCTGTGTTTTATTTATTTATTGCGGCCACCCTGTTTGGAAGGCATTATGCAGTAACTGGTATTTTTCACAAAGAAGTTTTTTATTAAAACATTTTTTTGCAGGTTTAGGCTTGATACATAACAAACTCTATTTTGTAACCATCGAGGCTTTCAACGCCGTCAGCCAGAGTACATATGCCTTTTCTAAACCTATTGAGATTGATGACACCCCACCCTCATATGGCGTCGTGGTCGAACTTTCCGGTGTTCATAAATTGAATCACAGCAATCCAGAGAGGCAGCTGAGCTGGGAGTGCAGTAACACGGACGACTGCTTAGGTCTGGATGGAGAGTGTCTGGAGTCCATCACCCAGATTCAGATCCTATGGGAACCTTTCAAAGATGAAGATACTCAGATCACCAAGTACGAAGTAGCGTTAGGCAGTACTCCAGGAGGAACTCAGATTAAACCATTCTACGAGGTGGATAGGTACCAGACTTCAGAGCTTGTAACCAATCTTGATCTGAGTGATGTGCGTAGAGTGTATGCTACAGTGAGAGGTTACAATGAAGCTGGTTTGAGCAGCACGGCAGTCTCAAACGGCATCTTCGTCAGTCGATTCAGTGCAGGGCTTCTGCCGCTAAGACCTTTTACAATCAAAGATGGAGTCACTTCCAATGACCTCCATGACCTGGACTTTCAGGCATCTTTGACTGACCTAAGTGCCTCTTGGGATTTCAGTGGAGACCCTTGTCCAATCAGGAAGTACGAGTGGGCTATTTATAGAATTGACGGGGTGGAAAGTCAGCCGCTGACGGACGTAGGAGGTAACTATATTACACAAACCATTCGTGTTTTGGGGTGAAAGACTTCCTGAGAAATTTGACCTTGAAAAAGTGCATCTAAACAGATTTTACTCTTTATTTTCCCGTACTGGTCCTGTTTTTTATGTACAAACTTTTGAAATTACATCATCGGCTAAAAAATTAAATCTTGCGAAGGTTTGATTTTTGGTTATGCATTATTTGGTTTCGTGCTGTAGGTTGGTTTGACAAATGTACTTTTTTTCAAATACACTTTGGTATTTTTTATTTGGCTACAAGAAACTACATCAAATCTTGCAAAGGATGGATATTTGGTAATGCATTATTTAGGTTTGTGCTGGCAATTGGTTTGACTATATAATATATACAAATTTTCTTAATTGAAATACACTTTGGTAACTATGATTTTTTGTTGCAACCCTCACTTACAATTGTTATGTCACAGACCGCACTTCGGACACAAACACAGACATTGAAATGATAGACGGCGAGACCTACTACACCGTGGTGCTGGCAACCAACGCTCTGAACATTCCCATCACACTCCGCTCTGATGGAATCACCGTGAAACGAGACCCACTGATACCTGGTCAAGTTTACGATGGTCTCCTCGTAGGCTTTGATCTAACCTACCAGAAGGAAACTGATACAATATCGGCCAGCTGGAGTGGATTTGGCCAAGGGATGCCGATACAGGAGACGGTTGAGTTTACAGGTAAATCTTGGGTAATTGGTTTTTGCAAGGAGGAACCAAACTACTCTGCTACACATTGACATTTTTCTGATATACTATTAACAATTTTTGGGGTGAATTTTAGGAAATGCTGGGATGACCAAGGATCATGTTACCGAGCAGGCTGTCGACTATTACGAGGTTGCAGTGGGCACCGATCGTCGCTACCCAAAGACCAGAGACAACACAGTACCATTCACTAACGTTGGTCAGAATACATCGGTCACTTTCAATAACCTCAATCTAAAGGCGCTGACTGCTACGTACTATGTGACGGTCAGAGGATATAGTGCAAGCTTCTCTACTGCTGAGGTCACGTCAACTGGGATACATGCTGGTGTGGATAGTAAAGTGTCTGGTATGCGTTCAGTCCTTCTTTTCCTTTGTTGAAGTTTTAGTTTTCAAACGTTTATACTGAAAACATTAGTTTCAGTCTAGTTTGATGCAAGTCATCTTGCATTTTGATACTAAGGAATAGTCTGTATAATTTAAATGATTTCTCAATAATTATTTAACAACGTAGAGTCTTTTGGGTCATAATTAATTATGTTTTTGTCCAACCAGCTACGGGGGTAAAAATTCCAAAGTACGTCAATTCGCTCTCCGAGGTCAAAATCCAATGGCAGGAATTTGATTCGACTTTCCCCATCCTACTCTACTATGTCGGCCTAGGCAATGTCGCTTCGGCTACTGTCTCACCAGAAGAAATGGATTGTTTGGACATGCTCCTAGCAACAGAGGAGTCCAAGACTACCTTTTATGAAAGTAAGATGCATTTTGCTGGCAAGGATACGTATCAGGAGATCAAAGGCCTAAGTCTACAGCAGAGAGGGTCCTACTTCGTGACGGTTGTTGGTGAGAAATACTTCATTGTAAAGTCATGCCTTCCTTGAAGTTATTCTTAATCGCTCATGTAGAATGGCTTTCTGTTTTTTGCATCGATCGCGTATAGAATTGCTTCTCTCTTTTTTTCTTTTTCAATTTTCAAGCAGTTATGGCTTCTAATGCACTTGTTTTAATGTTCAATCCTTTATTCAAGGAATGAACGAAGGAGGGCAGTGTAACTCATCTACTAGTCACTTCTCGGTTGATATCACCCCGCCCAATGAAGGGCGACTTCGTGCTGGACCTTTCTATGACATGGTTAGTACACATTTTTATACCGATCTTTTTTTCTCACATAGTGAAAAATAGTCACGACACTTCGGTTGAACTATTTTCTCACCACTTTCCCGTTTTGTTTTCATGACAGGTGGTGACTTACACAGATAGCACTGAGTCCATGCATGTGGTATGGGAGGGCTACATAGATAACGAAAGTGGAATTAAATCATTCAATATCCGTCTTCTTGAGGCTGCATCGTGTGGAGTGGCAGACAGCGGTAACCTAACACCAGTTCCCGGTCAGAACTGGCTGGTTCTTGACCCGGGTATCTCAGAGTTTACGTATGTGGACTTAGGCTTAGCGGTAAGTTGATGTATTGTAAAAAATCTATCCGCTCCACCTTAGTTCTTTACCGATTATTCTTCTAACTCAAAGCAAATGTTTTTAGGTGCTTGCTCGGGGAAGTGTTCCATGAAGAAAGTAATTTTCAGGCACAGAAACTGGTCGGCCTTGTGTCCGATGATGCCGATTTGTTTGTACTCCAGGTATTATGAGAAGAGCTAATTATGTATTTCGTTAAAAAAAATGTAATTAGCTTTGCCTTGCTGTACTAAATTGTTGTCATTTTTTTTCCTAGACCAACCACCCGTATTATATTGAACTAAAGGCCACAAACCATGCAGGGGATAGCACTGTAACCAAAGTAGGACCAATCTTTGTGGATAAATCAGAGCCTAGTTCTGGATTGGTTGTTGATGGAAACGATTTCATGATGGATCTGACAGACACGTATAGCAGAAGCCAAGTCACTGGTATGTACAGGCTTTGTTCACAGGATTTTGACACATTCACTTTGTAATGCCTTTAGTGACAGTAACTGTTCCTCAAGATGGATTTTGTCAAAACAGAGAGAGGAGGTCTTTTGATACAATTTGAAAATTATTTGCACTGTTTTCGAACACACTTTCTTAGCAGATACTTACCTAAGGTGTACATAATGCTATTCATCTGTATGATACACCGGGTATAATAGCTAATAGAATCTTTATAACACTGCATTTTTGCTTTTTGTTGTCTTCTTTTAATTACAGAGTTTTGAGTATCGAGGACTTAAACTTGTCAAATGCAAATCAGTTTATAACACCAACCTGATTTCAAGGACATTAAGTGTTCATGGGACATTCCCTTCCGTTAACACGTACACCTATATTAAATCACTTTATATTTTCACGATTTCATTTTGTCCTTTATATCAGGAACAATCTTACACCAGCCCAACCCAGATGGTCTACCCTGCCCTCTCACAGACACTTCATTTACTGATCCAAAGTGGCAAGCATTGGATTTCAATGGCCTTTGGAACATGCACAATGACAACTGGGTTTTAGAGTACCAAAATCAACAGGTAAGATATCTGAAATTCTGCTATACACCTGATTTTAACAAAGATTTTCAAATTAAACTAGATCTCTGCTTATAAAGTCAACTAATAACTGGCAATTGACATACAGCTTTGGCGTTTACTGACAGCAGATGCATCCATCATGATACCCCCAAAGACCAACATGACGGTAATGGGATGAATGAACGAATTAATTAATTAATGATTCTCATTTTTGTCGAACTCTTTCACTTTTGAAAGCAGTTTAAACCAAACAATGTGCGGAATTGGATGCTTTTCAGATATATTGCACTATTTAAAAGATAACCATAGGCCTATCAAAGATGTTATTACACAAGTTTTGTCTCAAGACAACTATAACGAGTTGAAGAAGTTTTGATTTGTAGAGCAATCGTACTAAACTTAAAGGTTAAACCAGACAGATTATAGTATGAGAGTCTTAAAGATTTAATATGAAACAATTTCAATGATGATACGTGTCATTGAATAAATAAGAACGATTTTTCATATTTTCAACTGATTGTTTCTCTTATAGGTATTTGCATCGGATGAAAGTGTGTCGCTCAGGATTGAACGAGATACCAGGGGACCCCGTATGCTCTCCGGAGCGTATGTCATCAATGCACAAATTGTCCGGAGCTCTGAATACGAGGTAAAGATTCCCCATAAATAGGTGAAATTCGAAGCAGGATGCTGAGTAATTTACTCACTGATGGACGACCAGATATTAAGACAGTGGTTATGATTTATTTGCCATGGCAATCCGACCTCATTCATCTGAATATTTGAAAATATACCAAGCACACTTTTTTAAAATAGAATTTATCAAAACCTGACCACAACCTAATGTAGGCAGAGTTTTATTCTAATGCACTTTATTTCAACATTAAACGTGTATCTAAAGATTATTTGAAAGTTAAATGCTCAATTAAAGTGATTAACTTGAAGATTTTTGTTTACCCAAGGTGCGGTATTATATTTACAAATACTTCAAGTGTCTTTGCAATAAAACTTATAAGTTACGGTGTTACCATTTGGTTTTAAGTCTGCCTGTTTGCGACTAACAGGCTTTTTGTCATGATTATTTCAATTTTTTTCAGTTTGATCTAATGGCTGCATCATCGGACCTTCACAGCATCACAAGTGTTTTGTTCTGGGATGGTCCGGATAGAGTGGTTGGAGAGTATGACTTTAGTGGACCTGAGAATTGGCAGGAAGGGATATGCCAGTGTTGCTATGCGCAACCCTTCAATCAGGTAATGCGTTTTTCTCTCGCTAAAACCACCAATTCAATTATGTGTTCGACCAAAAACCTTTTTTTTTTTAACATTTTGATCAAAACAAATTAATGTCTTAGAAATGGTTAAAAATTTACTCACCATGTTTCAACTTTTAAAAACTAACTTCCTTTCAAATGAACAACTAGAGGGTTAGTATCTCCATAATTAGAGTTTAGCAATAGCTTAAATGTTATTGTTTCGCCATTGTTTTTTGACAACAGTCTGAATGCTCTCAGTGCAACTGTGAAGATTTCCTTGAAATCGACGACACGACCTCTGGTAACTCATCAGTTAACAGCACAACAGTTGAGTTAGTGACCACAGAAACGGCAGACGTGACCACTGTAAACTCAACTCAAGTGTACACGGAGGAAGTTACAAAGGCGACACAAAGACCTTGGACCATTCGAAAGAAAGATGCAGATGGTGATGACATTTCTGATGAAGTGAGTGGCAGATGGACTACGCAGAGAGCTTGTGGTCTCCAGTTGCATCCAAGTTAGTAGCTTTGGGGATTTTTTTTTCTATTTTGTTTGAATGTAAAATGTATTGTCGGTGTGTTAAACACGTAGACTAACTTCAAAGTTAAAATACTGGTTGGCTTAACTCATCCAACTTATTTGATTATTACCTTATATAACGTTAATGTTTTTACAGATTTGTTAAGGTTTGAAAACAGTTATAAAATCAGACCTCAACTTGGTGTAGATTAGATTTTGTGTTATAATTGGTTTTATTTTATATTTTCATTGCAATTATAACAGGATATTTAAGGGATGTAAACAGAACTTTCTGTACCCTTCGCCACAATTGTTTCAACTTAAAACAACTTAGTTCTTTTGACTTCTACTATAGATGGCAATGCGTCACAAGCCGTGTTGTGGTGTCGTCATTATGAAGATGAATGGCCGATGACTTCACAGTCTGTAGATCTTGACTTTGACCCCTCCGTGGAAGAACGTCACTACTCTATTCATTTCAATGTCATGCCATTTGATGCAAAAGAGGTATCTTTATTAAAAACAAAATTTGTGGTTATAAAACTGTTCACCTTTCAAGCGCAAAAATAATAACTTTGCCACATCTTTATTTACTGCTTGGATTCGTAAAGCTCAAGTACATATTCTTATCGTGCTTTTCATCTAATTTCCCGGGGTACTCAAGAGAGGCGATCAATACTTTGAATTCACATTTTTTTTACTATTTGACATTTTTTTATTTTTTTCGAATTTCTTAATGTTCATTGGACGGCATGCGGTTTAACCCTCACAACACATTCTTACATGATGAGCAGTCATCTACTGTACAATTTGCCAGTGAGCTTTTCTTTCAAATAATTTGTTGACAGGACGAGTGGGCATTTAATGTCTACATCGATGGCATTCTTCTCTCATCATTGACCGGTATACCTGTGATGTCTTCTTCCACCAAACTCATCCTTCATGTCTTCAACAGATATAGCCATGTTTCTGATCTAGAAGACCCCTTCAACCCACCGTCTGCTACAGCAACCATTCGAAACTTAAGGTATGTTTATACACTCGTTTGCTTATCCCCCCCCCCACCCCCACCAAATCTATGGAGGTTTTCGTTTAGTCTTGTTGTGTTCTTTTCTGCAGCGGTGTTGTTAGAAATGAATCACTTAAACTGTTAATAAGCTTAATTGCTAATAAACTGTAAAAAAAAAATCAAAAATAAATAAAACATTTTAAAAAGCAATATGCTTTATTTTGAAGAAAAAAATTATTAGATTTCTGCTTTGCTTTTGTTTTGTAACCTTCATCTCTGGACATCTCTGGGTGTATTGTTGTTCATTTATATACTGAAAAACCTTACCATAAACCTTACCATAATTATTGCGTTGCAAAAAACAACTAATACAATAATGAAAATAACATTTACGTTTGTTTACAGGATGCCTCCAGATGCTAGCATGCTATGTCGATATGGGTTACCATTCAGGGCAGGTACCAGTCCCGTTTCCCGATATTTTGCCGGTGTCGGTAGTGAAGTGGGGAAAAGTGACATCGTAGCATTTAAGGAGGTATGGTACTTAATTTGGCCCCCAAAACCAATCTAATATACTGGCATAACTAGTGGTGTTTCAAAAGCTCGGTCTCGACTGTCGATATCAGAAGACCATTCTACCCTGGTCGTCATGAATCTTCCCAGTCTCCCCCTTGAAAACAAAACTGTATAAAATGGCTGTTCAAATTACATCAAGTCCTGTGTAGTTTGACTGACTTATGCAGGCTTCACTAAAAATTGCTCTGTAACTCCTTTTTTATCAAGCTTCGTTTAAAGATAACTTTAGGTCTCCAATTGTTGCAAAAAAGGGTAATGTTTCCCAAGATTATGTTTAGTCCTGACGTTAAAGTGTATATATTTTGTATAGATTTCCCGGCCGTGTGTACCCTGTATCAATCCATGTGATCGGTACCAGTGTGAACAGTCATGTTCCATGGAGGAAAGCCCCATCACATTCACACTCACCAACCTGACTCTGCCGAAGCTTGGGCTCCTTAACACGACAATGAACGACACAAATGCTACTTCGTCTGCTTCTGAAGAGGATGGCTTAGCCTCTCCTTTCTTCCTGACAGGTAGGTTTGGTAATAATGATATTCAAAAAAATTATTTTCTTTTTGTTTACTATAATTTTTCTAGATCTCTGAAACTTCCCAACGCCATCATCGAATGCACTTATAAATTACTGACTTAAGGTGTTATTTCTTACGTATCTCCGCAGTTAAAAGTGTACTTGGGAATGGGAAAGAAGCATCTTCATCTTCAAACGGTTTCTACATTGACGACACACCAGCAAAGCTAGACGTTTTTTTCTACGTGGATATCAATCGCAATGCTTTTGAACCAACACGGTTCCAGTCTTCCAATTCCACAATCAAGGTCTTGTGGAGTTTCATTGACATGCAAAGTCAAGTAAAGGTAAATTTAACTCGTTTTATCTTTGTTGATACTGATGATTTCTTAGTTGAGTTGTAACTGAGAGTGGGGATTGTGGTAGGTTGTTGGACTCGGTGCCTGGACTCGGTGCCTGCCTTTTGGCCATCGCTAGGCTGGCCAGCCAGTAAGACAAAAGGACATGAACAAGTTTCTGTCAATACCTGATTGGCTTTCAGAGATTTGAATGCATTTTAGAAACTGATTGAGACGGTGTGATGTGTTCTTTGCAATTATTCAGGAGCACTATTGGGCCATTGGAACATCCAGAGGTGCTGTGGACTTACAAGACTTTGTCAATGTTGAATCGGATCAGACAGCCTCCAATAGCAACTTAGAAGGACAACTGCAACACAATACAACATACTATGTGACTGTGATGTGTATCAATGGAGCTGGCTTGGAGACTGTGGAAGAAGCTGATGGTAGGTAACGAGATAGAGATAGGCAATGACTGACAAACTTAAGACCACAAACATTGAAGAGACCACCTTATAATAAATCAAAAGGTAAATTAAAGGTCTTTCCTCATAATATACCCAGTCATCACATGTGACTCCCGCAGGATTAACCTGTTTGAGAGAGAATAGTTTTACTCACTATTTATTTCAATTTGTATACATGAATTTGGACTAACCGTAAAGTAAAGTGCTCTCTTTCTCTCTGCTAATGTTCCAGGAACGAATTTCAGAAATGATTCATGACACAAAGTTTAGCCAGACTCAACTTTTGGGATCATTCTGATCTACAAAATCTGACCGTCTGACCATTCTTATGTAGAATGCTATTGCTTATGCAGTCATCAGTAACTGTTTAACTTGAGTCTCTTTATCACTCTAGGTGTGACGGTTCTCTTTGAAGAACCCTCCGTGGATGATGTCAACACCACCTCCATGTTCAGTCAGAAGTTTGAAGAGGAAGTTTATCCACCTGACGTCGAGAAGAGTGACGACCCAACAAAGACAGGAACCTCCTGGTCCAAACCTGAAGATGAGTCCATCAATCATTATGGTAAATTTTTTGTAGATTACTTTCAGTGTAAAAGACACTAACCGAAATATCAATATGATGATGTTCATAGATGAGTTGGCATGCGCCAATCTAACAAGGACAAGAGCAGTATAGCCAGACATGTATTGTTGGCAGGGGTTTGTGGAGTCAACAATGAATCGATGTCGTTCTCAAAAGAACAGATGTTGTATCGAGTGTAACCGAATCCTTCCGTTTGACAGAATATTGTGTGAGCAGTACAGCAGACAGATTGGATGACATCGTCCCCTGCATGGTGGTAGGCACCAACTCATCCGGCTCGGTGAGCATAGCAAACGGGTTAATCATTGTAACGGCTGAGGACAGAGAGGAAGTGTACAACATCACTGATTTCCAAGCTCAGCGAGAAGACAGCGATGAGATGACAAGCAGTCAAGATGCCA
>CM021541.1:12110118-12125708 GCA_010994315.2 Pisaster ochraceus | reverse complement strand
TGCTGGGAAAAGATGGCGCGGCGAGATCGATCACCCCTGGGAACGAGGATGGTTGCTACATGACTTGATGCGTCCTTTGACAGCGCGCTCTGCGAAGTCTCTAACACAGAATGGATCAACCTCAGGACTAATTAAAATATCCAATATATTTGGATATTTTAAAGTCACACTTCGGGTTACAATCGAGCGAGGCATTCTGGGAATTAAAAGAAAATGGTGCGGCGAGATCGTACACCACTGGAAACGAGGTTGTCATACTGCCTCAGAAATGGGCCAGTGCTCACGGGGCCCCAAAGTCTTTAAAGTGTATGACACGTCAAAATATACTGATTAAAACACAATACAAAACCGGGCACTGCATTGTCTCACTAGTGATATAGTTAGAACTGAAAATCTACCGACTTGAGCATAAAAATGAAATAATCGATAGAAGCTTATTTCAAGATGACAGAGAAATGTTTTACACGACAATTTTTTAAAAAGTAACTTACTGTTTATTCATTGTCGATGCTGTACCTTATTGCTAAATATTATCAATGTTTATATGATTCACTCTGATATCGATTATCGATGTTGTATCTTACTTATTATCGATAATTGGTTCTGTATTTCACTAATTGGATACTGATTGAAATCTATTCTTACCAATCCTCTCTCCCAGTACGGTTCCCGTTCTCCACTGGGTTTGAACATTGAGCGACTGCGGCGTTGATCGATCAACTCCTGGCGGTCCTGCAAAAAAAAAGACAGACGTGGAGTTAAATCCAAAGTTAGTGCGGATATGGAGCCAGCAGCATGCCCTCATCAGCAGTCTACACACTTCCAGCCATCGTATTTCAAAAGGTAGCCCGTCCCAGCTGAAGGTATGTTTAGAGCATGATGACGGGCTCCATGCTTCTTTAATTTTATTTAGCTTTTTACTTTCATTATTGCATTGTTTTGTTAACAGCTGCACGTGACAAGTGACATCACCTTTTGCTGCACAACTATATTAACTCCTTTTTTGAAAATGTTTTACAATTTTATTTTCCTCATAAGAAAAACCACGGGAATCCTTGTCCCTTATTAAATTTTACAGTGCTGAGTAGACAGCAGTACTGATGACATCACAGGTTTCTTTACCACTTTGCAGAACAATGGTAAACAATTATGTTCCTATACAACTGACAGAAATGCAGTACCCATAACAGTTACTAAGCAATGCGGTAACCAAACCATGATGTCATTGGTGGTTTACATGTAACTATGCCAGGTTTTATAAATGTGTACCGCATTGCTTCAAAATCGGAAAGCCATAATGGTTGCCGGTGTTGCTGCTTGGACTACGATTTCACCCAGAATCCTTTGTGCGCCGATCATGCGCATTGGGACATGCATATGGGCTATTTATTAGGTTTTCCTTTGCCCTCAGTAAGAATGCTGTTTCAGCTTGTGACGTAATATGCAAAAGGTTTATGCCATCTGAGTGCAGTCATTATTTGTTTTTATACTATTCTACTTTGAATCATGTAAACCGAGGCTTCATACTTTTGAACTTTTTCAGGGGACGACAGAGCTCGTTTTCAAATCTTCCATCTATCTTTTGTAAAACTGATTTTAATTTTTGACCCAGCAACAAGTGATGGGACCTGTAACAATACATACAAACACTTACTTCTGGTTGAACAAGCCTCCTCTCACTTTGACGATCCTTAAAACAAACAAAAAATAAACAAATAGATAAATTTCCATAACACTGCGTTATTGAGTAAATACAAAAGTGTGCGCAAAATGTGCAACTCATGTTACAATTCATACCAGCTCATTCCAATTAATTCCAACATACACCCATTCGTTTAAAGCAAGTATGGGGTTTTCATCAGTAACCCGTTCAAGTCAAAGGCACTAATAGTTGCCATTTTAAAAATATTGTTCAAGGGTTAAATAAGTAAAGAGTACCTGTGGAGGTGCGGGTTGCTCTTGAGGATGTTGTGGGGGCTGATCGATCGATTGACGGGTGGGTTCATTTCTTGAGGCACGGTTACTGGGAGGTAACTCGGTAATGCGAGGACCACCCTGGTACCAAATAAGAACCAGAAATTTATCGATAACATGTTTACATCGTAAACTTTTTTTTTAAGCTTTATTTATATTCTTTAATTCCACTAAAACATCTAGATACATCATTCCTTTACTGAACTGGACAGACAAAATCTTAGAAAACTTCTTTGTAATTGTCAGGTTGTTTTACTTTTATTTCCAAATCGAAATGTATTAAAATGATAACAAACAGATGATAAAAGAACAAACTGAATACATGAAAAGTGAAAAGGTAATGACGTACATAAGAATCAGGAAGATGGGAAACTGTGAATGATATTTTTTTTAAACAAAGACAGTCAAGTTAAGTCCCAATGAACATATAGCATTGCAGAAAGAATAGTGTCAACAAATACAGTAAGATTAACAATGATATGTCAGCTTAAACAAACACAAATAATAAAGTTGAAATATTAAAATTTTACGGGTAAACGAAAAATATTACTTCATGAAACAAGAGAAGAATTAGTTGTTTAAATACACCATGAAAGTCAAGAAGAAAGGAATAAACAAACTCCAGATACGTTTATACAAATTACCATAAATAAATTACGATGAGAAAAATCTACACTAGTTGCCCTTGATTTATTTTCTAGGATCCTTCCTAACCCTTACAAAACCCAACACCATAAGCCATTTTGAGTTGTGGTGGATACATTATTAAAGGGCAATATTTAGCTTGGAAAACTTATCTGTATACACAGAAGGGCTAATATGGTGACTCAATACACAAACTGTTGCCAGACCACTTAAAGCATGATCGGTTAATTAGTGAAGTCATCAAAAGTACAACAAATCAAACACAGCAGCAGTTAGATTTTGATTGGTTTGAGTTGATTAGGCTGAAGTATCAATTAATTAAAATGTATAATAGCAAAAAAACAATGAATTAGGATTTAATCAATTGACTTAAGCAAATGCCGACATTGGTATTGCCAAAGACCAGTATCAACAGTGTATGTGACCCAACATTTACATGAAAAAAAACCTGGGAACATTTACGCTCAATTGGTCTTTGGAGTCACGAGAAAATAGTGAAAAGAAAACTTGTGTTTTTAAACTTCGAGTATTTGTCTCGCAAAATCAAATCTAATTGTTTGACTTATTTCTTAACACTATAGCATTTCAGGCACAAATATTTCAAGAGAGGTTTTGCAACATGACCATTTTTATATACCGTGGAAGTGATGTGCAAATCAATAACCGTTTTTTTGTTTTTTTTTAACCTTAACATTGTTTAAAAGGGAACATGATTGTACTGTTATCAGTAAATAAGTTAGACAGAGTCCATTTTTAATTTATTTTCTATTTAAACAATACCTGCAGTTTATGGTATCTTGATGATCATGTGCTGTTGCTACTTTACAAGCTTCTTTACCATTTAAGACGTCGATAGAATCAATAAATGTATATTGCTATCTTTCTCGGGGTTTTTTATATTGCGTTTTCAGAAACATTTTGAGTCACTGTTGCTACAGTTGATTGAAGTGTATTGTTCTACTCAAAAAGCCTATTTTATATTCCACAAAAGCACAGGATTGGCAACAAATTTAAAAAATATTATTTCAATCTAATAAAAGCTCAACAGTACCAATCCTCCGGTAAAGAAAAGTGAAGAAAAGCAACGTTGTTTGTTTTGATCAAAGCAAGCGAGTGTGGAATGCAACGGGGCCCTGAGAAAAAAACTGACTTTTGTGCACTTTTCACAGGTAGTAAGAGAGGTGTGGATATCCACGTGCATTGCCGCCATCTTTGATATCAAACAATGGAAATGTGCACGCGTGTACGCGCTGCGCACGACCCTCAGCCAATAATAGCTCTTCATTGACCTCATTGAGGGGACTGATTTGGGCTTGTGACGTCATACGCAAGGGGTCTGTTGAAAACTTGAGGATGGGTATGAAAAGACTCTTCCAAACAAACAAAAAAGTAACATCCTTTCAAGGTATTATACAGGATTGGTAGAGCTGACAAAATAGTCGCAGTGTTCGTGTTTTGTGTGATCAACCAAGTACATGAAATAAAAAAACCTGTGGAAATTTTGGCGTAATTTGGTGTGTGAGTCAGGAGAAAATAGTGAAAAACCAAGCACGATTTTCAGCATGTGAGCCCATTGCCCTTAGCTTTGGTTGTATCAATCGAAATCAGATATTTGTTTTTAAGGTTTTCAGACTAAAATTCTACATTATAATGTTTTTTATCCTTACAAATCCTGTACGAAACCTTTAAAATTAAACCGTCTCCGCTTTCAGCGATAACCTACATTTTGAAGATCCTTTCTCCGACTGCGATCTCGGTCGACCTCACGCCTCTCTGAGGGTTCTTGGCGGTGCTCGTCGCGATCGTCTGGGATGTAGGTGGCAACGGGTCCAGTGCCGCGCCTTGTGGGCAGCTCTTGAGGGAAGTCCACGCCCGGGACACCTCGCCCTTCACGCTCATAGAAATAAGAATCTAGCAATGAAGATAGGAAATGACGAAAAATGTTGAACAATATTGAATTGTTGTTTAACCCTTAGACAGTCGAGATCAGCATCTAATACTCGGCGTTTTCAAATCATTTGAGAATTCAATCTTAAGACCCCTCCACTTCCTAACGCAGATGTATTTACTATCAGACAACCGGAAAATAAGTACTAAACCACAAGGGAAACTGACTGGGTAATTTTTTTTTGGGGGGGGTTGAACAAAGAAAAATTGACAGGAGCGGGACTTTTGGATAAACCAGTTTTACCTCTCCGACTGCTCGGCTTATTTTATTTCTTTAAATAAATTACCTGTGTGGTACGTGGGAGTTTTAAGGAACTCCTTTCCATGATTGCTCGCTGAAACATTTGGTTGGTAAATAATTTGGAACTCTTGATGCTGCTCAAAGCCAAAAGGCAGTTTACCCGTAAATATTGCTTCTGCCAGGACCCAGCATTGATCTTAACGGAGATCAAGTATGGATCAAGTTTTCCGGTTGTCTGATAGTCAGGTTGTCTGGTAGTCATGCTTCTGTCAGGACCCAGCATTGATCTTAACGGAGATCAGGTATGGAACCCGGGTAAAAAGGGCAAGTTAATTTCACTTTGGATGAATCAGTTTTACCTCTTTGGTTGCTAGGTTTCATGAAGGCACAACAGCACAGGATCATGATGAGAATGAGAATGATGAAAACAGCACCACCGATTGCGATTAGAATAATGGCTAACGTAGACAGCCCTGAAATAATTAAACAAAATGGGATAAGAACTTTATAGAACCTGATATGTGGCAGAGGGTCCCCCACCCTCTCTCTCTCTCCTAAGTTCTCATACTTTAACACATTTTTGAACAGAAGTACCGCCTAATATTCTCTTCAGAATTCCTGAGATTCACAGAACACAGAGAAGACACAATAATGATGCGTACAACACGCCTCATACCGAGCACCAAATGAAAAACGTGTTTGTGGTATACTAAAAAGCACATGTTAGGCTGTATCACTGTCAATAACAAATGTAGTCATAAGTAAGCACGAATCATACCAAGAGGTCAGACTATGTGTGCTCCCAGCCTCGGTTTGAAGCTTGAACAGGGTGAAGTTATAACATCAATTTCTGCGGCTTATAGTATTATAGACCTTTGAGGTGTCAGCCTGCTTGATTTTTCTCCAATGCAAATTGTTGTACCCAAATCGAGGCTGGAAATAAAAACAGTCCCTTTTTGTGCAAGGAACTTTAGCATTTATTAGTGTTACTGGATACAGGGAACTAGACCAAAAATGGTGGCAACATGCTGCAGGTTTATTGCAGTGCCTGAGAGACATTTGGCTGAGAGTTGTGTGAGGCGCGTTCACACGTTTGCGTTTTTCATTGTTTGACCTTAGAGATGGCGGACTGAATGCAATTTTTGGTCTATTGTGCCAAAGTTTTAACAAGGGGAACTCACTGGCTGAGTCGAGAATTGTGACTGTCGTTGATGAGTTACTTCCAAGGATGCTGGCAGCTGCCTGATAGAGCTCAACTGTGAATGTCTCATTCTCTTCACCGTTGACCTCATCGTTGATAATTTGCACGGTAAGGTCAATGCCTGTCACGCCACTGTCGAAACTCAGAGCGGTGTCAAATCCTGCGTAGTCACTGTCTTGTGTGGCGCTAACAGCAATGGTCCTTACCCCTGTGTTGAGTTGTTGAAATTGTTGTGGTAATCACTGGTTGTTAGAAAACAATTGGCCATGTCACACGAGGCAATTTACAGACAACCAGTTCAAGGCAATCTTCAATAAGTTTATTCGCATTTCAGTTTTCTTGGTATTTTCTTGGGGTAGTCACAACTAGAAGAATGTCTCTTGTGCAGTTGGTTGCCTCCAAGTTGTCTGAAGAAATTGCCCCTTTGTGACATACTGTTTTTTTAAATGATGTATTCTCAGGTGAAGTTTTCTCCTTCAGTGAGTGCAAACAATTCGATTTCGTTATGCATACTATATGAAGCTTAATCAATTTTTGTCCCCCTAAACAAATATTTTTAAAAACACTTTTTGTTTAGTTTTTAAAAGTTCCAATACCCTTACACACTCTTTCCCTCGTGCAATAGTACCCCTAACGAAAATCCTCTTTAAAATTTCCAAAGAGTCAAAGAATTACAATGAAGACACAAAAAGAGTGGGTACACTGTGCCACGCACTAAGCATCAAACAATACTTGCATTCAAAAAAATCTAAAACGGTACTTTTATTAAGGCAATTTTATTTGTATCACTAATGCCAAACTTGCCAAATTTGATTTGAAATGAGAAATATTCTGTACTCTCTGTAGTAGCTAATATAGTTTATCTTTCTTTCTTTTTTTTCTTAATGTAATTTGAAAGAGGATGTACGTTTAATTAAATAAAGGTTATCCCCGAGAATACTTACGGAAATTGCTAGCTGCGGTCAGATCACCTGTCCGTCTAATCTGAATAATAACGGCGGTATCTTCTTCTTTGACTGTATAAGCAGTTTGCGATATCGACAAGACGGCTGTAAGGAAAGTAATAAATAAGAATTAAAATCTGATGGAAATTTGAAAATACCGGTGAACTGTTTAGTTTGTTGTTTTATTATATATGTAGATTCGACAAAATTGGACTGTTTGTAAAAATGTTCAAAAATTAAACTGCCTTTATCAATTTACCTTTAATTTATGAATACCTATGTTATTTCCAAGAGTTTAAAATAATTTCTGTAACCATGAACACTACTGTCCAAACACTTGAAATTGTTATTTTAATATTTATTATTTTTCCATAGACATTAAACAACACATTTATACCTTCATTGTCATCGATGTAGACAGGGAACCTGCTAGCCGAAGTGAGCACAAAACCCTCGGACGGGCTTCGGATACCAACATAGAAGACTTCCTGACTTTCCACCAGATTGTCGTCATTTATGGTCACTGTTGCTTGGGCACTTTGCTGACCCTCAATAAAATTCAAAGTACGAAAAAGGCTTGTATAGTCCCCACCGGCCACCGTAGCTGTACCATCTTCCGTGTAAACCTCTGCAACAATGGTAAGATTTATTCATTTAGTTATTTTATTTATTTATTTAATGATTCCTTCTTAAGAGAAAATAGAATTAGCCGTTGAAAACTGCTTACCAATCAAAAGGCATTATGGTATAAATGCAAAAAATAGTTGTTTCGACCCTAGCAGAGCCTTTCTTAATTAAAGGCTAAAATGACAACACATCACACATAAAAAGGTATATCAGTGTAACAGAAGCAATCAAGCGGAGAGAGATGAAAGCACGCAGAAAAAGCAGGGGATAAACGATGAAGAGGGTGACAAGGGGTTGAGGAAAGGGCTGATTTGACCTCAAGAGTTGGGAACACAAAAGAAAAAATCAACAATGGAAAGAGGGAAAGGAAATTTATTAATTAGTGGATGAGGCAGACTAAAAAGGGGATATCAGTTATGTTTCTCTATGGCCTGATGCACTGATATTGACATTATCATACTTTAACGATACTGAAACATGGAAACGCACACGTGTATGCGCGGCGCACTGTCCCGGTACAAAAATTTCAATTGACCTCTACCAGGGGGCGTCCTACTCAATGACGTCACGTGCCTAAGGTATTATTGCAGTTTTACCAAATCCAAAATCAGTCTTACCAATAGTGCTCATAGCCTGCACGTTGAATTCCCTTGTGACGGTTATAGAGACGCTGACACCACCAGTAACTTCCTTCACAGTAACAGCACCACTATTTATCTGGTATTGTACTGAAGACATAAAGATACTATCCTATTAGGGTTTGATAAGTGTTGTCTGTTGGGAAGTCGACGCTCTTTTTCTAAGCATTGTCCGAGTTCAGTGAGTTGTTGTAATTTCTTGTTGTTGTTTGACCTTGTTGGTTGTGATGCATGTCTGGGGCTAAATTGTTTCTTCTTCTATTTTTTTACGGTTCATCTTAATCTTTGAAGCTGGGAGCTGATTTTTGGACTGTCTAACTAAACAATTATTGGTTTTGTTCGGTGCATTATTCATGATCTATTTTCTACCCATCGTCTTTGGGATTCGAGATATGGGTAAACAAACTCACTGTCGTCGTCTTGAATGAATACAGTCGTCCCAATAGGCCCGCCCTTTTCTCCCCCGACAACGCTATCTATCTCAAGGTAGACAGACTCCGTGATCTCCGGTATCTGGTCCGGTGCAATCTGGAGTTGCAAACCCACTCTGACATCCCCGGGCGCGAACCGCACACGGGCGCTTATGAGAGGTGTGAAGTCAGCCGTTGGGGTGGCGGAACAGATGGCAGTGCTACAATCTGATGTGGATACATCTGTTTCGGGTTGGACAGTTAAAGATTAAAAGCTGTTTTGGTGAGATATTAGGGACAAAAGACTTAAGTTAATCAACGGAGAACCTTCTCGTGATTTGGCTGTTGTGATTCTGGCTTGAACTTAAACGTCTGTTAAAAACCTGAGCATGATGATATCAAACTACATTATAATGTATGTAGTTTGATATAATGTAGTTTGATATTAATATATCGTTATTATAGATAGGTTGCAATATGACATAAATCGGCCATCTTTACGGGCAATTTGGAACACACAGTGATGCGTTTCGCGTAAGAATGGTGCAGCACCCTGCACATTTCACAAAACACATTGCTCGATTGGTTAGTAAACAGCATGGCTGCGTTAATAATTTGAGCGCTTGACGCGCCTGTGAGCAAAATGCAATTTCCCTATAAAAAATGGCGTCTTTTGGGAACTATAAAATGTAGGGTAAATGTTGTTTACAGTCAAAACTTTCAGACACAGTTAGAATATTGGATTACAGAGATATCATTGTACAACGTGGTTCCCAGTAACAAGTGTGGGGCTTGTTTGTGTATACTTACACACATCGGCTTCAGCTTGTGGGTTACCTGTCCTGACCAGGAAAACATCGAATACTCCAGCCGACTCTGCAACCTCGATTCCCGTAGCGGTATTTTCAAAACTGAATTGAGCTGAAAGTATATTTAAAAAGTATATAAGCTGGAGAGTTGTTGATGTTGGTATAATAAACGCTGTTCCTGGTTCTGCCGACTCGTGGGACATTGGTCTTAGTGTCACGGGGGAGATGTTTACCCACAGGGCGGCGACCAAGTCCCGAGATGGCGCTCTCACATCGCATCACATTGGTTCTCATGTGCGTAATGGCTGAATACACATAGTTGAAACATTGAATTTCATTTCCCGTAGTCCTTTAATAGATGAATCTTATTTTAATCTTATGATATAAAAAAAGTGATGCATAATAGCAGTCCATATTTGTCCATTGATTTCACGGGTCACTGTTCTTGACGAAAACGTGTTTAACTGAAGTAAGATGTTGCCTACAAACCCTTTAAAGAGGTACTGAGATTATGACTAGAACACTGTGGTATGTTCCGCAGCTTTCATTCCACACAAGAGGGCCCAATTTCAAAAGAGCTGCTTAAGCACAAATCCTAGTTATGACACGAAATTATGCTGACCAGGATAAGGTTACCAGCCCAAATGTCATTTCCCATGCACCATCTTTGTCTGGTATCCTGCTATGTTTTGTTAAGCACATTGATGTCAAGCGAAATTGTATTGTAGCTTCATGAAATTGGGCTAGGACAGGTCTTATACCATGCCCTATAATGTGGCAGAGGGTGCCCCAAAAAAATTAAATTTAAATAATAAAAATTTTAAAATTTAATAATAATTATAATGATAATTAATAAATAAATAAAAAATAAGAAGAAGAAGAAAAAGAAGAAGAAGAAAATGATAATAAATAAATAAAAATCCCGTATACTTTAATTCACTATTTTCCTCTTATGCAGAAGAACCCCCCCCCCTTTAAATCTTCAAAGAAATTCCTGAGATTCCCAGAACACAATGAAGACGCCATAGGAGGGGATACACCAAGCCATATCGGGCACCAAATGAGGTCTTACCATCATCATCTTGTATGGTGATGGTTGCAGTCATGTTCGGTGTTATTGTTCCAACAGATGGGTTAGATATTTGCAACTGGAATTGCTTATCCGGTGCGGGTTCGTACACATCATCATTCGTAATGTCCACTCTGATGGCGATGATCCGAGCGTTCTGGATGAAATCGCGACTCTGTTTTGTGATTGGAGTAAAGTCGGCGTTGGCTGCTGCTGTCCCCGGGATAGTGCTGACCTCTAATTATAGAAATAGAGATACAAACGGTAGTTTTTCATATTAAGATTATGTTTTGTTTGTTTGTTTGTTTGTTTGTTTGTTTGTTTGTTGGGTGTTTGTTTGTTTGTTTGTTTGTTTGTTTGTTTGTTTGTTTGTTTGTTTGTTTGTTTGTTTGTTTGTTTGTTTGTTTGTTTGTTTGTTTGTTTGTTTGTTTGTTTGTTGGGGTGTTTGTTGGGGTGTTTGTTGGGGTGTTTGTTGGGGTGTTTGTTTGTTGGGGTGTTGGGGTGTTTGTTTGTTTGTTGGGGTGTTGGGGTGTTTGTTTGTTTGTTTGTTTCTTGGGGTGTACGTTTGTTTGTTTGTTGGGGTGTTTGTTTGTTTGTTGGGGTGTTATGTTTCTTTGTTTCTTGGTTTCTTTGTTTCTTTGTTTCACTTGGACCCTACAAGGGAATACTTTAGAAAGGGTGCGTGTGTGTTTTTAAAAGTATTTAAGTTTGCTTTAAATGCAAATACATGTACAAAGAAATATGTTTTTAAAAGAGGTTTTTTTCTTCTTCTTCAAATGCACCAATTTTAAAACCATTTGCAAATAGTACCTTTGTTTCGAATATTTGTGTTTCTTAACAAAAATTAATTAATTTGCACACACATTCTTGCCTATTTGATTAACCTGTTTCAATAGTCATTCGAGGGGAGGTGGAAATAATATGTACAAACACATGTACGTGCGGATGATTCGGGCCCAGGACACAATACTTACCAACACTAGACGCCTGACTGACATCTCCTGCGCGAACTATTTCAACGATAACATGCGCATTCGCTCCTTCTCGCACCGTGTAACTCGTTTCCTTCAAGGTATATGCTTCAAACAGAGAACGAAATCATCCACTTTTTAAAACAGATAATGAATAACACTCCTGAATCCTGAATCTCAGATAGATTAACTGTGATACAGATCTATATTCCTTCAAAACAAGCAAGAAACCCAACTGCATACTTTCTACAACCTTTTGCCAGAAGAAAGTCTGTAGATTGTTTTATTTTTCTCTCATGACTCAGGAAAACACCGACTATACCATACGTAAGACGGTTTAGCAGCATATCATTCTTTACCTCGTTGCAAATTATTACACCGTAGATAGTTATTTCATTTTACGACAACTGTCTGCCAGACCAACGAGTTTTTCAATTTGCCAAGAACCTCGGTGTGGAAAATAAGAAGTAAAACAAAATCATACCTTCAAAATTTTCCCACAAGTAAAAAGCAATTTGGTTTTCCGACAACTATCTATTACCAGACCAACCACTTTTTCATTTTTATACCGAGAACGTCAGTGTGGAAAATAACGGGTTAAAAAATTGGCTTGGGTTTTTTTTGTTTTTGTTTTTTACCAGCAAAAAGTGAACAGATCAAGGCAAACTGAGTATAACTTGTATGTATAATTAGAGGTATTTCTATACATCGAATGCTGTGACTGTGACGCACTTATTGTTCATTGAAGTATATCTAGGTGTTGACTCGCGTGATTACGTCAGTCTAAGTTTTGTTATTTTGAGTATGAAGCATTTACAACAGAGTTTAATAACCAACCATCTGTGCAGTTAAGGGTTGGTAGTTTCCACAATAACACCGCCCAGTTGTTTGGTAGTTGATTAAGTTTTAAAAAACTCCATGAAACTTGTTTAACTTCAAACGATAGCAAGATCTGAAAACCCTCTTTATAAGTTTAGGTTCACTCGTTATAATTATTGTTAACGATTAATCTGAATAATGTTGAAAATATTATCATTATCGATGACCAGGATGCCGAAACACTTTAACATTATCAACGTCATCATTGATCTGCGGACACTGGAGCAGTGAGCATCAGTGAAGGTCTTATCGATCAGTAGAACTGGCACTCACTGGCACGTATGACACTCTTGCTATAGTCTGGTACATGTGTACATTAATGTATAGCGTCCTATGAATTTGGACACTGATTCTCCGGTGTTGGTACCGGTGGCCAGTCATTTGAATGTTCTCGTAAAGTTTGTCTTATAGCACTGCCAAAAAAAGATGAATGGCCTCACGTTTCAACCCTAGCAGAGCCTTTCCCAACGGGCTTGAGAAAGACTCTGCTAGTGGTCGGCCCATTAACCATTTTTTGTGCATTTTACACCATAAGGCATTATTTGGTAAGCGGTTTGCAACAGCTATCATTCTGTTTTGTATGCTCATTATGAAATTACTGTACAAAATACTGTCTTTCGATGTCTTTATAAGAAACGTTCTTTTATAGGTTGGGTCGGTAGCTCTCAAATGTAAAAGATGAGAAATATGTAGCCTTTTGTGTATGCCAAAATCTCTGACTAAATTAAGTATTCGTCATCAAGCGATACAAAAGGTTCACCTTCCGTACTTTTCGGAGGTCATGTGCAACACGCCCTGAGTCCTGCAAAGTTTCTTGTCGTTCATAACCAAATTTTTTTTCATTCAGTTGTGGAAGTGAACTGGAAAGCTATTCCATTCAGCAATACAAATCACCGTCATACACAGGTATTTTCGTTTTAGATAATTTCACCCTGTTGCCGATAGGCATACTAGGCGTGCTTATGGGGAACTTAGCAATTTGTTCTTTGAAGTCAAGTCCAGCTTATCGAATAAAAATAACAAAATGTTCTTTTTACTTCGTTAAAGTACGTTTTGAAATCAATGAACTGATTTGAAATCAATACATTCCTAAACGGCAACAGAAGGATCAATGGCCGTTTTTTGTCATTTGTTCAATAGTGAACTTATTTAAGGTTTACATTTACTTCAAATTGGTTAGAAAATAATACTTAATTTAAGTCTATTTCTAATCCTTATAATATCAATAAGCTGTTTACTCTTTTTTTTAAACTAAATGTAAACGGAATTTTTTTTTAACCAATTCGGTTTTTGAAAAGTTAATATCTTATATCTTCTCTGTGTAACTCTAGAGAAGAACATGTAACATGTGTTTTAATAGTTTTGGAATCTCCATGTTTTGCGTTTTAAGACACTTGGGTTTTTAAGTGTCCTTTACATTTTATGAACCATGGCAGGCAGACCAGAGGTTGCCACTTAATGGGTCACCCACTTATAAGGAACACATACATAAATAAATAAACAGATAACTGCAGCGAGTGTAGTTACATCAAAGGGGCAGTTATTTATCTTGTCTTTTCACCAACTTGCTCTTGCGCCAGTTTTTTTTTGTGTTTTTTAAGTCAAAAATTCTAAAATACAAAAGAGGACTGTTTTTAAACATTGAACTATATGCTGACTGGACTATGCACTTGGATATACATTTGACTGGTTCTCCTTGGGATTTGGTCGTCCTCTGATGTTTTAACTAGCTTTTTCCCCCAGCAGATAATTGTTACAGTGTTAAGGGAGGATGCTGCACCAACAAAGGTTATTATTGTTGGTGGCCTACGATTAGTTTATGCACCTGCGTGCGGTGTTTCTACTCACTTTGACCGAGAACGACAGCGGGTAAGAATGCCACTAAAAGAGCAACGACAACACCAGACAGGGCGACCGTTGTTTTTTCCATTGCGATTGTCTTTCCCATCCACAGGTGAGTCTCTGTTCAAACGTATCTTGAAGATTCCACGGAATGTGCTCTTTCAGACGACTAGTAGTGAGTCCAAAGGTAAGCAAGTCTCTTCAGGTAAAAATGGAAAGTGTCCAAAAGGAGTTGCCCTCATTTTCTATGTGGTATGTGTGTAGAACAAACAGCCATTCGGTTTTGTGATATAGATCGTGGGTGTTTATCGTACAGGGGTTGATGAATGGCTCATGTCGGGCTGCAATGACCACTCAGGCGTGTCCCAACAACACAAAAGAAACTTTTGTTAAAAAATATAAGGCTTGCCTGTTTACGTTTGATCGGGTATGGAACGCCTTATGAGCAAATATCAATTTCAAGGTAATTTGTTGGGGTGTTTGTTTGTTTGTTTTTTCTAACATAACATAATTTTTATAACAATTGTTTAACACATTTGCTATACCTTCCTACATGTTAATTAATAATCATGGTACAGGCAGCTGTTGATGCCCCCAATATGCAGCATCTGATTTGTTAGTGATCGGAGACCGGATTGGTTCCATTTACCACTTATGTATTTATTTATTTATTTATTTATGTATTTATTTATTTATTTATTTTTTTTATTTATTTTTTTTATTTTTTTATGTATTTAGGCAATTTGTTTTTTGGTTTGTTTTCTTCTTTTTTTTACTTTTTTTAAGCAGCTCTTTGGATGGTTTGGTCTTCCTGCCCTTTGGGGTTTGTTAAGTATTGTGTTCTTTATTTGTTCAAATCCATTACTTGCCCTTCCCCCCCCCCCTCCCAAAACCATCCCAGCACACCTCTCTTGAAATATCTCTCCCTTACCTTACCAATTCAAAATTATTTTACTGTTTGTTTTTTATTGTAACGTTGCTATTTGGTGAATGACAACAAATGAATGTATTTCAAATAATACCACTCACAAATGTTCGGAGGGGTCGTCGCCGTTGCAGACAAACGCTCCGCAATCATGGAAACCGTCCCATGGAAGGAAAACAACGGGAGTGGCACCTTGCAGTGCCACGGTCATGCCATAGAGGGTGCACTTCTAAAATAAAATTTTTGGAAAGGTTCACCACACTAAATGGACAAATATTCATGCGCCAAGCTCATTATCATAATTTGTAGACCATGTAATTTTTTTAATTATAACGTTTTGGGGGTCGTGCAATTAATATAATGTGTAATTATAAGAATCTAGCACAACCTGGGGGTTCTGTGTTTCAACTTCTGGGGAGACTTGATAAATTTAGGCGTTTAAAAGTTGGCCCTATTTTACTTGGCAAG
>CM021541.1:12089117-12109118 GCA_010994315.2 Pisaster ochraceus | reverse complement strand
GTATTTTTGAATATATATCATTTAGCATTGGTTCCTAGAGGAGTTTATTTAGTGTGGTGCGCCCGTAAACACAAATAAAATTCAGTACACCGCCCTCTGTTGCTGGAGTCAATGCGGTTAAAAAAATAGACTGTGCAAGTCTCGCGCGTATTCGAACACTGGGATCTGTTAAAGCGCGTGAGTTTGTTTCTTTCTTTTAACGCGTTAAAGCAATGTACGTGGGACCACAGTGGTCCCAACAACGTTCGAATACGCGCGAGAATTGCATGGTCAATAGCCCGAACATCTGACGTCACACTTCGAGGCTCGTGAATAACGCCAGATACCTGCCAGACCGGATGTTGGCAGATGTACCTTTGACCTAGCATTCATTTCACACGAAGACTCGCAGTCAATTCACACGTACATGTTCACATTACGTAGTAAATAAAACAACACTACATGACGCTAGTTGCATGAAGCAGACAATCGAAAGTACAAGCTGACAAACTACATCGCCTCATAACCTCGACCAATCACAGATAAGCAAAGCTTACGTGACAGCACGTTTATCCAATGAAATCATCATAAAATCGTTGGGTCTATAAAACCAGTGCCTGTCTTTAGGGGACAGGCCAGTCTACTAAAAACACACCCTTGTGGCAATTCCTTCAAACGAGGCTAAGAGAAACACTATCGAGTGTGCTGTTCCACTGTCTAACAGAGTGGATCAGGCAAAGGCCCAAGGGCCGGTGTGCGCGGCCGGTGTAGCAGGAGATTCTGTACAACTTTCTTCTGATAGCGCCCTCTTTTGAATCGACCTCCTTCAGCTCATGTTAATTTTCCATAATAAAGTGGGGACAGAATCTCGGGGGACACAGATTTCCCTGGGACACCGGGTCAAAGTTAAGCTTTAAAACTGTAGGAATGTGCTAGGCTTGTTTGTAATGAAAATAAAAATTGCCATATCAGCCTTTGTTAGTTGATTAACATTGGCTACCTGTCAGTTTTAGGATCAATTTTAAAATTTTGCTGATTGTGTATAAAGCCCTTATGGGCAAGCGCCTTCATACCTAATCTTTTAACTAGAAGGTCTTTGTCTAAATGTTGTCTTCGTGGTTTTAACGATACTTCCATTCTCAGTTACCCACTTTGTAAAACTAAAAGTACTCTGGGAGATCGCGCTTTTGAGTGTGTTACCCCTAAACTTTGGAATTCTCTTCCACGTGCCATAAGGATCGCCAATAATACAGGTACCTTCAAAACGTTGCTCAAGACCCATTCATTTCGACAGGCTTTTTATTCGTTTTGTATGTGGTCTTTGGCTGGCTGATGTAATTTCTGTTGATAGTTTTTAACTATTGTTCTTGTATTTTACAGTGTATTCTTAAATAACTGTTAACATCTGTATTTTTTACCATTGTAATGCGCATCTGAACATGGTTTTTATGAAACTAGCGCATAATAAATGAATAAATTATTTATTAATTGTTAATTATTGAATGAAACAGGTTAGTGATGTGTACATGGAGGTAGAATTAGAATCGGGTAAGCCTGCATGGTTTCTCGACGATACGAAAAATGTAGTGCTTTCCGTAAGTTCCTCAAAGAGGAAAACAAGCGTGACAGAAAGCTGTAGCGAATCTAGATTTCCTGAGTTTAAAAAGTCAGAAATAAACTGGGGAGGAAAAACAGGGTTTTTGTACAAGAAGGGAATGTATACTGAACTAAAGACGGCTGTTTGAAAACACAATGTCAGAAAATAAACCTGTAGAGGGAGGCAAACTATCGGGTTATATTATACAGGGGAAGAACAGTTGCAACGGGAAAAGGATAGCAAAAATGACTGGGAAAACAAACAACATTTGTATTATTATACGTCAGCTGCCTGATGGTTCTCTCCAGGTTTCGAATTTGAGAAAAAATAATCTTATTTGGGGTTTCTGTCAGTTGATAGTTGCTAGGAGATTAATGCCAGATATGGTTTGCTTATTTGACCAGTAATCTATAGACCTAGTGACTAGTGACCGTCGCAATCGGATAAAAAGTGTTATTGACTCAATAACGAAAACATTGACTAATGCAGCTTATAACCACGTTACCCAAGGTCACTATATGGCTCATGAGGTCCAAACAAATCGATTGTTTGTTTCCAGGCGACCAATTTCTGAAAAAAAAAAATTTGATCTGAGAAATGTTTCCATTAGTTTATTCATTGCCAATGGAGCTATGGTATGATGACTTTAGAGGGACATCGTAACATTACGTATAATTATATTCACGATTTGTGCCCCAAATCGTAAAGAATTGCGTGAAAAATATACGTTATCATTTACGATTTCGGCCATGTCGCGAGCATTTTACGTATATGCCTATACATACCCTTGAAACCAACACTAGATCTACTAATAGATTATAGTTGACAATGACGAAACCGCAGTGATAAAAATTTGATCACTGCGGTTTAATTGTCAGTGCGCCCCGGTTAAGGCTTGGGCATGTTCGCGGCCTATACCGTATACTGGCCCGCATTTTATGAAAACTTCTCGCTGGAAGCAACAAAATAGACGAATTTGCCGGGGAATATATAAGGATAAGAACGTCAAATTTGATGAAACAAATTAAATTAGGCCTGTCGGCCAACATTTTAACTACTTTTTCGTAATTTAGTATAATTAGTTGTTTGTATACTATCTAATTATAAAAGTTATTTGTTACTATTTATGTTTGTTATTGACTTAAGTAATATTTATCTATTTATTTATTTACTTACTTATTTATTTAGTTAGTTATTTGTTTACTTATTTAGTTATTTATTAATTTTTTCCTTTATTTATTTCAAACTTTCATTGGCCTTTTAAGTTTGATATCCATGGCATAATAGCTCAAATCAATCATACGGGACGATTGTGTTGTTTTGGTAAGAGCAGAGAGTCGCAGAGAAAGAGTAACGTATCTGAAAGCATACCAGGCCAAATACATTGGAAATGCGGTTATTTTATTTTCCTTTAAAAAAAACCTCTTTTCCTTCCGATTTCGCGGAGTTGCGGACTAGGATTTCACAAACGGACATAGATGACAGGTTGCAGTGGTTTCCAGAATTGTTCTTATTTGTCTGATTTTACACCAATTTTTGGGGAGTCTTTTCTGCTAAATGTTTTCAGGGGTTTCAGGGAAGGACAGAGCCGTTATTATTCTCATAATTATATATTTTTTTATATATTTTTTTAAATTATTGTCACGGGTATTACCTGAAAAATAGGATCCCGTAATGTATAACCGGTTAAAGGGAACGACAAAATTAAATAAATATGATTCAATAACGAATATGAGGTCGATGAATGACAGTCCGATCTTAATATATATTTCACCAAAACCAATTTTCCAAATAGTATCGGCAAACAACAAATTAAGAGGCAATCAAGAAGAAATAGTAGCACAAATCCAATTCAAAGAAAATATAAGATTTCACATAGACAAAGATTTAATACAATGAAAATAATAAAAGGTAAATAGCAGTATGAAGACTCTTGGTAAGTGAATAGATGAAATCCACCGAACGTTACGCGATGCGACTCCGATCCACGCAATATCAACGAAAAGTTCAAATGAAGAAAACCTGACAAACCGACGAAACAAATCCAGAAAGCATCAGGAAAAGTTCAATAACTCAGATTCAAGAAGACACATTGAAGAATTGAAGACTAGAAGAAATTGTAAACAAACAGGTACACGATGAAATGAAGAAACTACGAAGATAGAAACTATTGATGATGTCCAAACTCCTCATCTGCATCAACGGTCAGCAACTCGTCTTCAACCCACAGTTGCGAAACTACATTAACACATAGTTACCAGCAAAACAACCTATGGTTGAAATAAAAGAATTTGGTCTTAGCACATCAACAGTGGCGATTCTAACAGCAACTGCACCGTCTTAGCTGTGAGACAGCTCAAGTCAGACGGCATAGCTGATTGTCAATAGACCCAATCTTATTACTCATTTTTCCAACTTTCTAAGAAACCATCCACACAATCCACAAACGAGAAACTTCAAGTTTTTAGTTATCCTTGGTCATAGTGACCCAACACTGTCTTAATGATGGGAATTAGACTAGCTCAAGTCATACCCAAATGGCTCAATTTTTGGGGGGTGTGACATTATCATTGTCATTATATATTTATTTGTGTTTTTAATAACATATTGTTTATTTTTCCAAAATACTTAAATTCTCTCCTCTCTCATTTGTATATTTTCTTTGGCAGTTTGGGTTTTAGAGAACTATTGTTGCACCAGCCCCGAGTTTCGCTTTCTGTTTTGCTGGGGTATCAGCGAGGGCACGATTATCTAATATCAGGCGGCAGGCAGTGGTGGTGTTCCGTCCCAACTTGACTTTTGTCCCAACTATAGTTGGGACTGGTCCCAACTTGAGTTGGGATCGCAGTAAACGCAAAGCACCCCCATGAATAAACTAAAAACATAGTAATACTAGTGTTTATGAAGTTTTTAAGACCACTTTTTCTTGAGAATATTTCAGATTCAAATTTAGTTTTTCCGAGAGAATGGAAACTAAATGCGTAGGCCTACCGAGATCATCATGCAGGTATTTCTTTTTTCTTTTTGAGAAAGCGTCCGACCCGGCGGCGCGGCACTGACTCAGTGACTGAGCATGATCGAGTCCGCTGTCCGCTGTCGTCAGAACCCCCTCTAAAAACACTATTTACACTGAGTTAGCGGTCCATTGTGAGCGATATACTATCATTCCAAACCAGTTTTGACATGAGTTTGTACAGAGCTGAGACCCGGGTTTGAAATAAAGAATCTTGTTAATAAACGCCGATCGCATCAGGACCCATGATCGATTACGGACCGTGTCCTGATGGGCGATCCCAACTATAGCTGGGACGTCCCAACTTTAACACTCAAATTGGGACCAGTCCTAACTATAGTTGGGACAATTGTCAAGTTGGGACGGAACAGTGGCGTGACAGAGAGAGGGGGAGGGGCTGGTGCATTATCTGTGCACTGTAATAATATCACATTCGGTATTTGAGTTGCCCATTGGATGGTTTCAAAGTGAAACTAAAGCGATGGGAAAATCCCAATTATGGCTGGTTTCGTAATGGCTGTCTATTTCAGTTTGTCGCGTCAGACCAGCAGGGGTAAATATCTACCAACCAGAAGGAGAGATTTGCTTTCAGGTGTTATAAAAGGCAGACGAAGACCCAAAAAAGGCAGACATTTTTCGAACGACGAAGCCTCATCGTAGATAGGAAGAAACGACATCCGTCTGCACACACTTGCACGTACACGCATACTGGCTCGTGGCTCAACTACTGCAAATTGCGAGCAGTAATTTGAACATCAGAACACTGCAACCTTCCCTTTATTTGGGGCCTTTTATTTTACAGTTCCAATCATTCAAGACGCACGTTGTTATTACAAGGTGAGAATTTGTTTTGTTCGACTTTAAACAATTAAGAATGTATGCATTGCATATTTTCAATTTTCTTTGGCAAAATCTTTTTTTTCTTTCTTTCTTTTTTTTTTAGTTTGTGCTAAATAAAATTGTACTTCATTGTTGTTAATAAGGACTCATAGCTGTATTCTACCTACTTCTACAACTAGTATGAGGTTTGTTCCGCGATTGTCTCTACGCTCGTGGAGATTAGTGGAACAAACCTCATCAAAGTTCTAGGACTTTTAGGAGTATATTTTACCATAACCATGGAGCGTTAAAAAGGGTACAGCTCCATAAGATTCTACCATTCCTTTCTCTATGTCCTTTATCTATAACTTCTGCCAACAGAGTGTACAAGCCTGACCAGCGACCGGCATAACAAAATGTTAATTATAGAAAATTAAGTTATCCTTGATCCCATGTAGATAATTTGACATTGTCAATGTCAGTCTTCGCTATTCAATCTCCTAAAAAGTGAAATAACCAGTGTCGTGAGTAAAGAGTTACTTCAACCGAAAAAAGTATGATTAGTATTATACATGTAGTCTAGTACTCGTACTCGCAATGCTAGTACTAGAATGCTAAGGTGCAGTGTGAGGGACCCTACCAGGGCTAGTGACTTACTGCGTTTTAATAGTGTACTGTAAAGTCTGTAGGGCTCTGTTTATAAAACTTAGTCGCAGGATTAGGCCAAATAAAACAAAATACCAGTTGATCGTCCCCGCCAGCATCCTTTTTTTGAGGCCGCATCCTTTTTTTTATTATTTTGATTTTCAATTTTTCCTATTAAGTATTATGTATTTTTAATCCATCCTTGACATAAATTTGTTAACCCGGGTCCTCATGCAACAAATAAAATATTAAAAAGTTAGCAGTGATTTCAAACTAAAGAATTGGTGGCCTGTTTGAATTGAAATACTTGGCGGCCGTCTTGGAAAAAAAATTTAAAATAAAAAACAAAAAGGCACTCATCCTCCTCTTTTTGGAAAAATCAGGACGATCAACTGGTATTTTTTTTAATTTGGCCTTAGGCCCCCTACTGCCAGGGCAGTTAAAGCATAATCAGCAGGGTAAGGGCGAGAAGCCCCCCCCCCCCCAACCGTTTTCCTACATGTACCTCTTGCCACCCCTAAATGAGATCAACATAAATGCACAACAAAATTTGAATGGTTTGTCTTGGCCTTCCCCCCCCCCCCCAACAACTGAAATGTCTGGCAACGCCAGTGTGCATAGAGAGGCGAACTGGAAGTGCTTTCGCTGGCTGTTCGCCAACAGACCAAGAGAAAGACCTGCATAGCCTACAGCTCCATGGTACCATGGTCAAGTGGTTAGACAGCAGGACTTGCAATCACAAGGTTGTGGGTTCGAATCTGGCCAAGCTAGTAGTTGATTTCACAATGACTATAATGTATGTCTTCTACTGGTTACTGAATCACAATTATTGATTTGTGTGATTCATGTGAAAGAGATTAGCTCTTGCCAGGGGCCAAGTTCACAAATCACTAAGATACATCTTAAGATGAGTTGTCAGTATTGCCATAGTGATTGGTATTGAATGATGACATCACACTTTCCTAAGCAAAAAATTGATTCGCAGTGAAGATAAATCTTACCTCTTTATGAAATAGGGGCCTGGACATGCTGGCTGTGCAGCATAAAATATTATCAATTTTGAGTGGGTGCAAGTATCTGTATGCACATCATCACATACACGTGTCTCACTTGACTTTTCAGAGGAAGCAAAACAACATGCTGGGCCATCACAATAACGACGACTCAGACGGCAAGAGTAATCTCTCTCCTCTGATGTCATTGTTCCGCAAAATCAAACCCAAGCGGCGCCATCACTCTGTAGGCCCTGACTCTCCTGAGAGCCAGAGACAAAGAAAATTGGGAGAAAGACCTAGAAATGGTAAAAGAAACAGCCAAGTGTCATCTGTGGTAAGTACATGATCTGTACCTTACTGAAAATGTTATTGTTAATTCACCTTAAATTCAGAGATGGTTCCAATTTATAGGGAGGTAGGTACATGTACCGAATAGGCACTGAAAACATCGTCAATGCAGCATCATGTTGGCGTGTCATGGCCCAGCGGTTAAGAGCACCGCACTCGAGCTCTGGTGTTTGATGTTTCTGATCAGCAGAGTTTGGGTTCGAGTCCCAGTCAATGCACTTGTGTCCCTGAGCAAGATACTCTGTACCATGACATCATGGCATTTGGTGGAAGGTGAAGGCAATTCTAGCAGTATTTTTCAGACCTGTAGCTGGGGTAACATCCAAACGACATTGTCAACAATCCTCTACATGTCCAGTAAATTGGGTTAATTACCATGATCATGCCCGTATGGAAGTCCTACATGTGTTCTGGTAGTTTATCGGACCATGGAGGTATTTCTACTTCCATGATCGGACGCGCCCTTCCAAAATAAAGGCTTTGCCCTTTACTTTTTAAACTGCCTATACTTTGTGATCAGTTAGGTACATGTGTAGGCTGTTTTTTTCCTTTGTCAGTGTTTGGGGGGAAATTAAATTTGAGTTTTTAAGCCATGGCTTATTTCAGGATAAATCATAAATTAATTCAAATGGCAGTATATGAGCCCCTGCATTTCAAAGACCCCCAGCAGGCAAGGCTATGGTTTAACTTGAACACCCTGGTGCAAAACCACTCACCTCGAATGGGAAACCACCTATTCTCTGGTCTCATGGTCGATGATGAAATTATCATGACTAAGCAGACTGTCAGCAACTGAAGGCTAGGAACCCATCCTAGTCGTAAACCACATTTTTAATACTTGAACAATGAAAGCAGTTCTTTGAAATGGTGGACCCAGTCAAGTGATGATGACATCATGGAATCTCGTGGAAGGTGAAGGCAATACTAGCAGGATTTTTCAGACCTGTGATCCAAACGACATTGTCAACAATCCTCTACATGTCCAGTAAATTGCCACTGGGTAAATTACCATGATCATACACCTGTCTGACCGTTTATATGGAAGTCTTGTGTTCTGGTAGTTTATCGGACCATTGAGGTAGTTCTACCTCCATGATCGGACGCGCCCGTACACGAAGGACTTGCCCTTTACTTTTTAAACTGTCTATACTTTGTGATCAGTTAGGCAGGGCTCGAATTTGACACTGGACCGCAGGCCCGAGGCCAGTGATTTTAGTGTCGGGCCAGTAAACATTTTATTAACCATTTTAAAAGTTTGGGTTATTTTTTTTTTTTTTTTTCCTGACCGACTGCATCAGTGTACATGTGTATGTTTCACTGCTAATACTATCAGCCCCAGGATTCAAGATTAGCAGTAACTAAAATATGTTATCACATTTGTAGTCTCAATTAAGTTAATTTCATTTCCAGATGTGCAATTAGGCCTACATACTGCGATTCCTAATTTGTATTTTCCGTTTTGTAGGCCTAACATGTTCAAGTTCTGCAGGCCTTTATGTAGATCAATTTTTGAGGGGTGGTCAATTATAATGGCAGCCTTAGGCCCAAGATAAAAAGTAACAGTCAGAACTTGTAAGTCATGTTATGAGCAGTGAGTGCAGCATGTGAGTCTTGTGACTTATGTCACACAATAAGACTCAAATTACATGCAATGTCACATGACACAGAACAAAGTTGATGTTTCAACTCGAGTTGCTTTCATGTGATTTGCCATGTGGGTGATTGATGGTGGTCACATGATTGCTCTACAGATGCCGATAAAAAAAAAAATCTTAAAAAAATTCAGTCCCAAATGCCTGGAAATTTCCGAGTGATGATGCAATTCTAGTGAAAGCACCTCCCCTAAACCATTTGCAATACTTTGTTTGGTTCTGCAGACATCTTTCACTTTAAAAGTTTGAAACTGGTTCAGGAGCAAGGTCGCTGGCATGGTGTTTTAATTGAATGAAATAGCAGTATGACTAGACAGAAGTCGGAGAGGGGAAATCCACAGCTTCTTTGAGAGTTTCATTCCTCACTCGACAAGCATGTTCACCATATACAGTAGCTAGTTTTGGACCTATGTACAATGTACATGTAAGTGGCCATTCAGAATAGTCAGTGTAAAAACATTTCTTCTTTTTTTCCTTCTTTTTTTCTTTCGAAATTGTTTTGACCCACCCCATTACCCCAAATTTCAATTTTTTAATATTGAATAGCTTCTTAATAATCCACACACTGAAGAACAAAGTAGTGCCTCAAATGAACCAAACATTTTACACCTGGAAAGGTCTCTAACATCAGTAGTTTTCAATTGTTTTTTTCTGGCTTAAACAAACAACTTTGTAATTTAATCAGGAATTAAATTGATGATCTTGGTCAGCTGGGTACAAGTTTTCTTCTTCTTTTTCGTTTAATTTATATACTTCTTTTCTTCCTTTTTTTACAAACTGAATTTCAATTTTCAGTTGTTTCTTGTAACCCACCCAACCATAATGGGGGGAAAAACCTGAATTTTTTTAAACATTAACTATTTTGAAACGCCCACTGTTGACTTTTTCCAAAAATGATCAGGTGCCTGGTGGTAAATCGTGATGATGCAATTGGGAAGAGGGTTTGTGAACCTGCTCTGCACTTACAGAATTTTCCAGTTTAGAAAATCCCCAAGCTGCATTGTGGTCTACTGTAATCAGTGCCGCTGTCACGCTTGTGAAAAGTTTGTTCACCCTGTACGGCTCTAGTTTTGGTCCCATGGCCAGTCAGGGCAAAAACAACGCCCACTGATGGCTTTTTGTTATCAGGTGCCTGGTGGTAATGGTGATGGTGCAATGGAATAGATGTCAATGAAATGCGGAAATCCCCAGGGCACACTCTACTATTATTATTAAGTTATAGTGTTGTTCAAGAGTCAAAGATTCAAAATATTTATTGTCACAATAAAAAGCTTGAGTTTTTTTTCCCTCTCTAATTGTAATTGTACTCATGTACAAGGAGAATAAATTAACAAGTAAAGGAATAAATACAATAGACAACAAGAATAACATTTTACAAAATTACAGTATAACTTTGTAAACGGGTGAGAGCATAACAGAACATAAAATATGCAAAATGTAAACAATAAACTATCATGTATCTCAACCAATCTACTGTTATGAAAAAAAGGTTAATGGCACTACTAGGTAAAACAAAATCCTTAAATTTGTTGGTCCAAGTGATTTCAAAAAATTTGAGGGTAGTTAATAAAGAAAGTTGCTAGTTAAGTGCAACTTTCATTTGATAAAAGAGAGAAAAAAAAACCACAGCATTTACCCAAGGTCACTTACCCTGCACTTAGCACTGAGTGATCGCTGTAGTTTCACTTGGAAACCCACTATTAAAATCTAGTTATCATTGTTTTTTACATCATTTATTAAGTCTCTTAATACATGTAGCACTCCACACGAATGGGGTCACTTTTGCTAAAAAAGAAAACTTGATGTGAGACAATTTTTGCACCACTCATTTTATCGCATGCAGGTGTGATATTCTTCCTACTTACTACTGATTTTTTTTCTATTTTTGCTCTTGGGAAAATTCAAAGAAAATTGTTGTAATAAAAGCCTGAAAAGTCAATTAGAACCTACACCATGTGTGTACATGTAGGTCATCCCTTGTACTTGATAAATTGTCCCTACCAAGGACCCATTATCATGCCTGCATATGGGTGTGCCAGTCTGCAGCAGTAGTACAGTCAATACACATAGGGCCTTCATAAAGCTTGGAAATGTTCAGTGAACTTTGACATTGTCTGAGATCTGGGTACTGCTGAGCTTCTATTTTTAGCGTTAGTGCAGAGTGCCACACTAATTTTAAAGCAGAATTAAGACATCTAAAACATAGCACTATGTAAAGGTACATTAGGTACATTGATTAGAACAACCCCCCAAAAATTGAGTATAAAACGATAAATAATTAAAAGTAAATAAGATTTCATAACAAAACCATCCACGAGGGTCTGTAGACTCTGTAAGGAAGTTTGTTTTACCACGGTTTTTACTGGGACCTTGTTGGGAGGAATTATGAGAAAGCATACAGGTTCAACTTGCCTGTCACAAGAATCATGAAATGCAAGTAAGACTCAAATCGTCTTTTGAAACATTGAACTTTTTTTGTAAAATAGCGATGTTTTTGTGTTGGGATAGGTGGGGGATGTCTACCCATTCAAACCGAGGACTATAACATGGGTTTTTCTTTTCTTTTCTTTTTTCGATCTCTCTCTCTCTCTTTTTATTGGTAATAAATGAAGTTGAACATTGTAGGTGTTCATCACTATCAGGCCATGCACTTCAGCTTTTTGTGAAGTAACCCACCGGGCTAGTAAACTGTGTATTTCACTTCCCCAGGAAGTTTTATTAGCCCAGATTTCAAACATGTAGGCTATTGTTTTTATCAATGTATCTTTCTGATGTATTATGGTAGCGATCACAACCAAATTGCGTGCCGATACGCGCACATTTTGGTCAATATGCACCAAAATTTATTAATTTAAAACCAAATTAAATTCTCAAAAAAATTAAGAAAATCATAATTTATGCTCTCAATTGCACAGTACGGCTTTTAAAACCAAGAAAAACACCAAGTAACGAAACATTCCGAAAACGTTTCAATTTAGCGTGCTTCGAACAAACACAAAAAATAAATTGGGTCCAGAATGCCCCACAGTTTTGAAAAAACCTGGGGAGCACTCTGCACATTTAATGTAAAATTTCCCATAATAACCAAGGGGTGAGTGTAGTATCGACCCTGCCAGGAAATGCACCCCCCTTGGAATGGTCACTCTTTTTGTAAACTCAGTTGTCATGCTCTGTAAGAGAAGCTCGGTAACTTCCTGTGAAATTTCAACTTTCCATGGATTTCACAATGAGCTTGTAAGCATGATAACAGATGTACTGTCCTCAGTTTCACTTCACATCATTATTTGATCTCTGTCACTGTGGTTTCCTTTCAAATCATTATAAAGGTGGTGGACTTGCCTGACTGTATTTTAAACCATCTAAGAGTTGGACTCATACAGTGGTTCGCTCACATGCAACGTACATGTACATGAACAGGTGTATATAGCTCGCAACTTATACTGAAAATCTGTGGTCTAAATTTTTTCTGTCGGACAACTACACCAGCTGCAGATAGGGAGGTCCGTGTTAAGCACTCTGTTGTTTGTTGCAACTCAATACTAACGTAATGAGCACTACCACTCCATACTGAAGGCTGTGACTGGGCAGCTTACTGCTTCTACGCATTCTTCAGCATTGCAAGTTAAGCCAAGTGCTCACAGCCAAGCCGCAGCCGCATCTGAGAGTTTGTCAAGACTAATGCCGGAAATCTTTGTGTCCGTTGTGCATAATGCTTGCAAATTCAAGCACATGCCAAAGAATGCATATCATCCCGAATGTATCCGTATTGCACGGTGTGTTATTCGTTAAAATTGTGTGTAATGCTCGGCATTTATTTTCATTTGTAAGGATTATGTGAATAGCGCATAACGCTTGAGGGATGCATGGATTTTCCAGCCTTAATTCCCATGCATTATGAGAAAAACTGGCTGAGTGAAAGAAAAGATGCATATCATTCACATTAGGCTTTATTCAAAAACATTCTCAAAGGATGATTGGGGGGGGGAGGGGTTCGACAGTGTTCCGCTTGAGGAAGCCCATTGCAGTGTAATTTTATAAACCTTTTTCTCTCAAAGTTATTGTACCCTTCTTGTGTTTTTCTACAATAGGGCACGGACTTGAGTGTAGATTCTGAAGTGGCATTTGTGCTGGAGGCTCAGCTGACCTCTGCCTCACGATCTTATGATATGCCAAAGGTGAGTTTAAAAATAGAAAAATGGAGATTTGTTGTGTTGTCATTAAGCCTTCGAGAAAGACTCTGCTCATGTCGAAACATCAGGCCAATTTGACTAATTTGTTTGCATTTAAAAAAGAAAGTTAAAACTTGGGCCTATATATTGAACGTAACTTTTATAATACTGATTGAGAAGAAAGGAGAAAACGATTAATGTCGTTCTAATAATTTGTTTTCTCCGGTCTTTTTGTAGCCGCCAGGAAATGAAGAGATAGTTTCTCTGGTCTCAGAGAAGAGCACACAAGGAGATGGAATGCTACAAGTAACTTCAGACCAATGGGAGAGCAAAGGTCGACAAGGTGAAGTGTTCTTTAAAGTTGACTGCAAGGGGCGATACGGTGATCCAGGAAGTAAGTACACCCCCCCTTAGCTAATTACTCAATTGGCAAATGAAGCCCTAAATCAAGTATGTAGAACAAGGGCATCTGAATTGAAATTAAGTCCATTAGGGACCCCCCAAAAATACTGCTTTATGCTCAGCCATTATTGAGTATACTCATATACAGTGGGGTTCAATACTTGGTGGTAGCATTGGGCACCAGTGTTGTAGGCCTCCAGACCAGTCTCATGACTCAATTTGTTGAGGTCTCTTGGTTGTTTCCAGGTCTCAGTCTCAGTCTCAGAGCAAAGGTTTTGAGGGTCTTTTTCTTCAAGATTATGTGGAGACTTTAATTTCATTTTCTGTAAGGGATTTGAACGCTTATTGCATATTCAGTTTGCAGTAACACCATGTGTATACGTCTAATTTACTGTATAGATTTGTTCTTGAGAACTTGTTTTGCTATTTACTCTATTGCCGCGGAGTAGATTTCAGAATTCGGGAGACTGCTTAGTTCTGAAAAAAAAACTGTTCTGCTTATTAAGTGCTACCAGGAAAGGCAGGAAATCAGCTGGGACTTACATGTACTACTCTCATGATGATGACTAGAGCAGTCTAGTCGAATCATTGAGACCAATTTAAAAACTTAGTCCGGGGCAGTGAAGTTAAAAATTAAGAAGACCACTTACTCCACAAGGGAAAATACAGTTTATAATTTGTGAAAAATAGTATTACCTGCTGCAAACTGCTTACCAATCAAAAGGACCTATGGTATAAATGCAAAATAATAGTTGGTGGCCTGACGTTTCGACCCTAGCAGAGTCTTTCTCGAAGGCTAAATGACAAGACTACATTTTTGTTCACTTTTATGTTCACTTCACAGCCAAATTCCTGTGGGGTAAACCAAAACCCATTGTAGGAGAACATGAGTACTGCTTGGGTGCATATCTGGGCGCAATAGATCCCTGCCAAAAGAGTTCGACGGAGGGGCAGTACCCGCTCAGGCTCTGCTGCCATAAAATGATGGACGGGAAGATACATTTGGCTGCACACAAGGTTCGTGATTACCCTCAACTAAAAGGCTTGACTGGACCACTGAACAAAGTCAAGCCATCTCAGTATTATCAGTGATTGTAGTAATAATGAATGTTCTGAATGGCCACCGGAGAAAGAAAATTGTTGGGATGGGTAACTGCTGTATGATCACCCAGCTCAACACTGGCTGCCAATCCGGAACGGCATTAATTATGAAAAAAAATACTGCTGCTCACCTTAAGAGCCCTGAATGAAACAGCTCCAAGTAACATCATTGAGCTGCTCTGCCGACATCAACCCCTAGATTCTCTCCGCTCCTCTACCCAAAACTTCCTGATCACCACCACACCAAGGACTAAATCATCTGGCTCCAAGGCCTTTTTCACACACCTCTCCCAAGTTGTGGAACGCCCTACCATCTTCTACCCTGGACGATTTCAAATTCAGCCCCAAAATACCACCTATTTCAACTTGCCTTCTCCCGATCTTTGCAATTTTCAGTTTTTGTCAAACGCACTGAGACTTCTCCCAAGTTATGTTTGTGCTATTCGATTTACGGATTGTTGTTAATATTATTAATCTTCAATTTCAGGTGCCAACAGGAACTCAAGACACGGAAGGACTTCTTTACGTTTGTAAAGATAAAGAGAGAAGTGGTGTCATCACACTCCAGGAAAACGCCTCCCATTCCGACAAACCCTTGGCCGGATTATTCATCGGCACTACAAATGATGGTAACCTTCAAATGTTCCCGCACAACCAGTTTGAACCTTACACAGCGAACCCGTTTGTAAATTTCTACCTCATGGACTTGGACGAGGGGAAAACGGAATCCCTGAAGCGGATGAACGGAGAGAAATGAGCATGGTTGAGGCTTGGGGGATTTTGTGTTCCTCTTTTGGTGAAAAATGTTGAAAGCCTCAGTGGGATGAGATCTGTTGTGAAATACCCACAAAAGAAGGTAGATTGAGTGCAGGCACGGGGGTAAGGGAGTCAAAAAATTAGTTTTGACTACTTTAAAAGTAATTTTTTTTTTTTTAAGTATCGCTGTTCTTTTATAAACTTTTAACTTGCCCTATCACAACATAATTTGTCTACAGACCTCTGCTTCCCAATGGATGCTGCCCGTCTTGTTTGTATGTGGTAAGCAATCCCTTGCTTGTAGGGGAACAACCCACTGCACCCCTAGTAAAATTCCTGGATTGGCACCTCAAGTGTTGTCTCATAAATTGTGGTTTTCCCTCATCTTGTAGCAGTCGTGATGTTGCATTTTACTAATTTTACTTAAGCACACCAAGTTGCAAAGCACAACCAAATTATGCTTACCAGAATAACGAAACCAGCCGAATTGCCATTACACATCCTGCTCATTTATGCTTAGCATTAGGCAATATTTGCTGCTTAAACAGCTCTATGAAATGGGTCTGGGTGTGATGTGAGGATCCACGGTCAATTAAATGTACAATGAACCTATTGAAACAAGTTTGTTGCTTCTGGAATTCAGCAAAATTCATTGTTTTCAATTCACCACTTCTGTGGTTAACCATGATTTTTCAACAAGTTTTTTGATCGACCACAAAAGCAGGAAATGTAAGGATGTTTATCCTATGTCAACTGGAGGATATTGAGCCATCTGTAATCTGAGGCCTTTTTGTTTTCTTCAGTTTTTGAAAAGGAACTGGTTGGTTGGTTTGTTTTATTTTATTTTTTTTTGGGGGGGGGATTGGGTGTTTTGTTAAAGGTACTATACAGGATTAACCAAACATGGGATGAGAGAAAATTCAAATGGTCCTCAGGGTTAGTATGAATTAGTAAAAATCATTGTTTAATTTTGGTCTGAAAGCCTACTAGTTAAGTTCTTACTAGAAACATTTCTTTCGTGAAATATTCTTCTTTGAAATGAAGTCATATTCATGAAAACTGTTTCTGGTAAACCTGAGATGGCTGATTTCAGTTGTAACGACCCAAATTAAGAACAGTGTTTTTAAATTAATTACTGCAATCAGTGTATAAAATAAGCTTATATACATATACAAAATGCTTGCCAAAACATAAGCCAAATTCTTTTGGCTCCTAGAACCTGTTTGAAGAACATGTTTACAGTTTAGGTGGAGGGTGTGTCTATTGGAAATGAGAGAGTGAAAATGTACTCTTCCTAAAAACAATGATGTAAGATATTTAACATGTTTAATAGTTGATACAGAATCAACTCTTAGTTTGCCCTTCACCACTGTATAACCACTGCATACTTAGAAAATAACTGTAGTAGTAGTAGTAAACTTGCTGGTACAACCATGTGTAAAATTCTTTTGGGAGAAGTGTTGGTTCTGAAAAGAACTGGTGTGGTCTCAACATTTTGAACAGTATTCTCTGCCGGTCTTCAAGAGAAAAAGCGCAGAGAAGACGAGCAGTCGATACCACACCAGTTCTTCTCACAACCAACACTTCTCCCAAAAGAGTTTCATACAGCATACAGCATACAGAGTTTCATGGCTGTGCCCCCGCAAGTAGAAGTTAAAAAAAGGAGTACGAAAAAGCCAACGCTGCTGCTTTATTTCCTGTTATTGCAAAGCAAAGTTGTTTGAAACATCGGAATTCCCGGAAGTGACAGGATTGGTGTTTCAGGCAGTAGCTGATCAGGAAGTAGCTGTTAGTTATTTATCTGCAATCATGTGATCATGTACTGTTTAACTGCTTCCGTTAACTTTAAGTTTCACTTTCTTCCCACCGCAAGCTGATTAAGGGAAGACCTTTTTCGGTGTAATCAAGCCTAAAAGTTAGAGTTCAGAGAATAAACCATTTAGTGGTTGTGGTTCCAAAATGAGGTCACTCACCACTGCTCAATTTTAAAGAGTGTTTTCCCTACAAGAAATTTTGCCAAACAAGTAGGGAGTCAGTAATCAGCAATTAACACAGAGCATTTATAACTGGTGACCATTGCTTGATTTCACAAAGCACTAAGATTCATCTGATGATGAAATTGTCAATTTTACCACACTGATTTGTGTTGTGAGGTATCACACTTTGCTTAGCAATTTAAGAGTCGTCTAAAGTTAAGGTCAGTCTTTGTGAAATCAGGCTCAGGTGTCAAGTTTCTTCTAAGGCGGGGGGTCTTCAAAATCAGAATGTTAGGATGGATCTAATTGGATATTTGAAACTTTCACAATATCAACATGCATATTCTCCTGTGCAGAAATGTTCCAGTAATTTGGCACAAAGTCGCAATTGAGCGGTATGTTCTGGCGGTCCTCTGGATTGCGGGTGTATGACTACAGGAGCATTCTTTCGCGCCTAGAACATGCCCAACTTTTGAGACGCTCCCTAAGCAAGTTTTTTTTTTTTGCTTTTGCAAATTTGTGTGCCTACCAGTAATGAAATCCTTGAATTTGGCATGATTCAATCTGGGACAGTGTATTGTGTACTGTGTTTTAAATATACTTATTCTAAACGCCCAAAGACAAAAATATTACTGTGTTTCCTATGGAAGTACTCAATGTGTTGTCTTTTATAAAGACAGTTTTAGTTTGCATGTTTTAAGTTTTTGTCTTCACACACACAAATGTGTGTTGACCCAGTAAATTAAGCACTTATGTTTGTTCCCCCTTTGTTTGAATTTCAACTGCATTTTGGGTTTTTTCATTTTGATTTTTTTTTTTAAAGCTTGTCCCCATCGGTTTTGTAAACAAAATCTTACTAGAGTTTTATTTAAAGTTACATGACCACTACTCTCTAAGCTTAAAGGTTGCAATATTCTCAAAGTATACAACCAAAAATTGTATGATAAAGTTTTAGATTTTTAGTGAAAAAGCTTTTAATATAATTCTTCAAATTATTTTATTTTTTTACAGAAGACAGTTTATGTTTTCAGAAGAACCTGGCCTTTTATATCTATGACAGGGTCAAGCATATAAGCAACGATTGCCAACAATTTTTCTAGAATTGAAAAGCTGACAAAACTCCTATACTAGCTTCTTGCTCAAACCTACGATTTACCTAGTCTTAAGAATGCAGCAAAATTTGTAACTAATTCGTAGTTTTATTATTTTTGTACCACATAGTTACCACATAGTGGTCCAATTTTTATGACAATTTTTCTATTGCATGCATGATGTATGTAGGCCTATGTTTGATAAAATTGTACCTGAATCTTTGATAAATTTTAATGAATGAATACTTTAGCTTTATTTGATAAATTGATTGCTTTTGAAACAACTGCTTACCAACCATATGGACAAAATGCAAAAAATATTTAGTGGCCTGATGTTTCGACCCTAGCCGAGGCTTTCTTTAGCCTTCGAGAAAGACTCTACTACACTCGTAACGTCGGGCCATGAATTACTCTTTTGCATTAAGCATTTTTTAAAACAACACTTGTTTTTCCATGTAGTTAATTTCCATCATAGAGTATTTGTAATTCCTGTTGTGGTTTTATTCTAATTACAAGGACTTGTAATTAACCTTTTCAATTATTTTGTGAATGAGAAACCTGTTTTTTTTTTAACCTTTATTAAACAATTGCCAGTAACTATACACACAGAACATTTGCCTACGTGTGTTTTCTTCAAGGCAGGAAACGATGTGTACATTTCAAATAGATGTATGAAGGTCCAGTAATACCAAGGGCCAAGTCTGTCATTTCTGTGATGCTACTGTGTAATTTTACCCCAAATCGCCCATGTCATCGCTCATTTACATATCTTAGGATAGAAAGTTGATTTCTAAGGTCTTTGAAGAACGTATGTAAATGCCCGTCCGATTATTATACTGCGCTTGCAGAGAAAAAAACTAGTTCGATACAACTCCAATGGGCTTCTTGGTAGTACAGTCGGCGTGGATTACGGTGGAATTATGTCACACTTGCGAACAGGATATGAGCCAATGGAACTATCCAATGGCTAACAAACGCTCCAACTTTCACACTCGGTTTCTGTGAAACACGATGCTGCTCAAGAAGGCGTAGTACAATCTTTTTCTAGTCACACTTCCATTATGTCCTTCCTGTGAAGATGCACATGATAGCGACATGCCAAAACACGGTTCGACAGAAACTCCTCCTTTCAATCCTTTGATCCGTTTCAGGGAATGGACTGAGCAAAGACTACCTAAAATGGAAGAACAAAACCAACCCTGAGATTGCTTTCATGTTTCCATTTTCAATACAGGATCATTTTACGAGTGACCAAAAGTTCCAATTACTAGTAATCAAAAGGGAAAGTGCTACGGCTACAAGCCATTTATGATTTCATTTTTAACCCAAGGGTTGCAATATCACTGTAACGAGCCAGCGAGCCAGCTCTAGTAGGATGCCATTCTCCGTTGGATTCTGTCGGTCGTTGTATACAAGGGCGTCGATCGCTGCTGAAAAGTAGGGGGGACGGGCGAGCAA
>CM021541.1:12071402-12088117 GCA_010994315.2 Pisaster ochraceus | reverse complement strand
TGGACTTACCCCTTATGATTTTTGCAATTGTTGGCCTCATTTTCAGAAGGTCGATATTTCCGCAAATTTAACTGAAATCATGGGTTAATTTGTGACCCCAAATGTAATCATTCAAATAATTTTGGATAAATATATATTACTTCCCCCAGAAGAAATAAACTTCCATTGATAAATAAAAGGAACAAATATTTTTAAAATTCCGTCTACAGTGGCGTGATAAATTGGGTTTGGTTAAATTGTGTTTTTACTAGCATTATTCTTTTGGAGAAGCAGTCGGCACCGTAGCTAGATGGAATAGTCGTTGGACTGGGGAACCTCGAGGTCCGGGTTCAATTCCAACTTGAACCCATCACCTAAATTTGCGAAAAATTTGACATTTTGAAAATTCGGCTAACATTTGAACGAATCACAAGGGGTTAAGTCCAGCATTTTTAACCAATTTTTGCAAAAGTTATGATTTATGCTCTAAAATGATGCAGTGGGCACAATTGATGCCTTTTTATTTAACTTGACCCATTATTTCCGATAATTTGTAGACTTATTGACATTTGAAAATTAGGTAAAAAATGAAAAAATCATAAGGGGTAAGTCCAGCATTTTTATCAAATTTTGGCCAAGATTTAAGTTGCGATTTTATGGTCTAAAATTGATGCACAACTGATGCCTTTTTATTTAACTTGACCCAGGATTTCAGCTTAATATGCAGAAATATTAACATCTGAAAGTTAGGCCAAAAATTGAAAAAAACATAAGGGGTAAGTCCAGCATTGTTATCAAATTTGGGCCAAATTATGAGCTTGACCCTTATGGTCATTAGTTAACTTGGGGAAATATAAATGGTTTGGTTTTTTTTAAGGGGGGGGAATAGGACAGTCTATAGAATGTTCATAAGTTTTGTGCCAAATTTTATTATTTGAGTGAATTATTTTATTATTGGGGTACATATTTGTTATTGCTTGACGGTTTCAAGTCAATGAACCTATTACCCTTTGCAAGTTTTAACTTTTATATTAAAATGTCTTAACACTGGAACGTGGACAAGTAACAAATTACGGCAATCTTCAGTATAGAGTAAAGCGTAGGGAATGCCCACAGTTTATTAATAGCTCAAAAAAAAATCTTACAATCTAGATTGTTCATCTTCATAATTTATATTTGGAATCTTCATTTGACATTTGTATTTCTTATCCAGTTCTTGAACATGTACCTCTCATCTCTTACCCTCACTGAAAACTGTACCGCAAATGTTTACTTACAATGTCATACTCAAATATCATGTCATATGTTCCATTAAAAAACAGGGCCAAGTTTTATGGCTCTGCTTACCGCCAAATTCTGTGCTTACGATTACCATTCTCCTCTCACTGTGCAAGCGCCGAATTTTTGCGCTAACTGTGTAAGTGAAGAATGCCTAGTAACATAGACTACGCACGAGCACGAGCACATTTCCCTGCTAACCTGTGAAATGCACTTGACGTGAGTGCGGAATTCCCTGCTTCCGTAAGCCCAGATTCTTTGCTTAGGGTAAGCAGAGCCATGAAATTGGGCCCAAGTGTCCTAACTCAATTTTTCTTAACAGTAAGTTGATCAGCGCTGTTTGCTGCTTAAGCAACCGAATGAAATTGGGACCCACACGTTGACAAGTATGGTAGGAGTATATTTCTAGATCCGTCAAAAGATTAGTTACTACTCAAGTAGTAACTAATCTTCTTTTGACGGATCTAGAAGTACACAAATAAGCTTCAATATGAGCCAAAATGGAGTTCTAGACTGTTTTGGTCTTGAACTGGGGAACAAGTACCATACATGAATATTAAAAAAATCATGTTTTATGAATTTACAATTAAAATATTTCATAAATTAGATTATAGTATTAAACAAACTATTTAATGCATGTGAGTGCATTGTAATCACGAGGACTATTCCATTTCATGAGGCAAAGCCGAGAGCAATGGAAAAGCCAGAGTGAGTAAATATTCTTGTCGCCACCTAGGGTCTAGTTCTGCCCCTCAGCATGGTGGATGTGAAGATCTGTTGAACTGTAGATATTAGACTAGCCCAAAGTCTCTCATCACCTTGTGGACAACATAGTGGATGTGAATATCTGTTGAAGTATCTGAGGTATATTCTTGGTATCCAGACAAACAAAACCCCTGCCTGCTGGAAGACTTCGGACAAGTCTAAATACAGAAAGAAGACAAACATAAAACCGATCAAAACTTTGCTTAAAATTAAATACTTCCGTAAGCAAAACTTCCCATCATTTTTGTTTGCAATTTACAAATGGGACTAATTCTACATGAAGTAATAAGGTTATCCAAATAACAAAACAAAAAACATGAGGATTTGCAACCTCGCTTGATGATTATTTCAATACAAGGAGGTTTGAGGGAAAGACCCAGGAAATCCTGACCACAAAACAGGAAGTGTGACATTTTTATTGACTATTGAATCACAGTATTGCATAAACCTTTAATCACAACAGATTTTAAATTTAATCACAACAGAAACTAGACCTGATACTTCCTGAGTGCAATGGTGACAATAGCACTCTGCACTAATGCTACCAATGCAAGTTCAAAATGACTCAGAGGGGGCGAGGATCAGGGGGGGGGGTGGCAACTGACCTCCCTAGTTCAGGCAATACCGAGAAAGCAAACAAGACTTTGCACCTGGTATTAGAAAATGGTACTCTGTTTATTTGTGTAAAATTTCTGGCAAATTATCCCCTCTGCCACCCTTCACCAAAGAGTTTCTAGCATAGACCCATGTGAGATAGGAGAAGGCAGTTTGAAAAATCATGCCATTTTATAAGGACCGTTGAAGGAGCTGTACTGGATGAAAAGTGAAATAGTTTTCTGACTACAAAACTACTTTTGACAAAGAATTGACAGAGAATACAAGAAGTGCAAAATAGTACAAGACTTTGCATGCCAACAAAATTCCATACAATAAAATAAGACTGTGAAGAACTCACACATCAGCCTGGTTTCCTAGCGACCCGATGAATAATGCATAAGCATTGACCTCATCATCAGCGGTCAGTGATTGGCCAAAGAGTTTAGGACTGATCCCATAGCGGTCAAGATTGGCATCACTCAGAACGATTACAAAACGCTCGTCCGCTTCCTCCTTAGCTATGCTCTCGATGGCGTGTTTGGTCCCCTCTAGGGTGTGGTCACCACTCATGCAGAACTGGGCGTGAGCGTTCATCGTCTATGGACACAACCCATACATATCATAATATATTAATTTTCTAAATTAGAACTAAATCTTTCAAAGAAGCTTAATTTCATCAGGTCCATGGGTCAAGGTCAAGATCAAGGTCAAGCTCAGCTCAAGGTCCCTAATCGCAATTTCATATCCACAATGATTGTAATAAAAATTATGTATAATTTTGAAGAAAAGAAATCTAAAACCAAAAAAGTTTTTCTTTAAGAGTGATTGTATCTATTTGCCAAACAATTACTTTGGAGACCACTCTTGATCAATAAACTTAAGATTACCTTAAGAACTTCCAGTCTCTCCTTGTTATTGGCCGGTAGTTTCTTATTCATCACAAACGGAATCTCAAAGTCGTCTCCAGAATGTCCGTAAATCTCATACTGTAAAGATCAGGGAAGGAATTGTCTTCAAGTTAAAGCTTCAGAGGCACAAGGTGGCAGCAAACTTACCAAGTAAAATTTGAGTAATAAATGAATAATGCAAAAAGAATGTATGAATAATGTATGAGTAATAAATGAATAATGCAAGAGAATGTATGAATAATGTATGTGAATGTAGGGTGAGAGAAGAGCTGATTTGCATTTGATGCTTACACCAATGGGCTCTGGTCATCTTCCCAAGCGTTCTCCTGCAGATGACCTGAGCAGACAGGTCGAAACCGGTCGAGTACAAATGGGTTTTTCTCAGAGAAACCACTACTCAAAAGAGATCTTTTACCACATGGTTGAAACCACTACTCAAAATACTTAAAATACAGTCCAGCTTCATATTAACAGTATGAAATCAATTTCATTTCCACAGATGCAATGTGTACTTACAGCAAACTTCTGTTCATATCCTTCAAATGCTTCCATGACCATGAGGGCGCTCTCCATGATTCGTTCGAGGCGTCCATCGTATCCGTTGAACCGATACATGCTGCCGCTAACGTCAACTATCAGTCGCAGTCTCTTGGGCTTCAGTTGTGGGCTGCCGAACTGAATACAATCAAACAGTGGGGTACGTACTTTTAGTTGCAATACAATTTTTCCCTGACAAATTAGTGATACGTTAGGGACAGGTGGTGTGTGGTAGTGAATGGTCAAAGTGCACCGTAATCAAGCTCTGGTGTTCTGAACAGCATGATGGGTTGGAGTCCTGTTCTCGACACTTGTATCCTCAAGCAAGACACTTGACCACTATCGGCTCTTCCTTGGATGGGATGTAAAAATTTACTCTTATAAATGGATGCCAATTTTGACTGTTCCAGAAAGAAAAGGGATGAGGTTCCTAGATTTGTATGCAGTCTCTGTACCTATTTCAAATAGGTGTGCATTGGTAGGGTCCTGATGTCAGTTCTCAAAGTTGCAGTTTGATTTTAAGTCTATTGACCCATTGCGCAACATGCAGCGCACTTACACACCCCTACCCTGTCCTCCATTTTGGGAGTCAAAATGTACACAAAGGAATTGACTTCCACAATAGTGGAAAATGGTAATTGCACATTATGTGGAAGTTTGTTCCGTATTTTGTAAGAGGCCAAGTCACTGGGTAACTCCACCGTGATTGACAAATTTATAGATTTTCCCATCAATCTGCCCATACTTTTTCGAAAAGGGGTAGCTAATTACCTCCGGGTCTTGTTCCCCGCGTCGTTTATAAATGGCTCTTTCCCCAGTCAATCCTTCAATGAGTTTAGCCTCGTCAAGGTCACCGGCTGTCTGATGCTTCATCCACTGCCTCTCTTTGCCCTTGGCCTGTGCCAGAATCAAAAATAAAACAAGGTTAGAATTGAAACCCACGTCACACATGGCAGCTTACAAAACCACTTCCAGACAGTCTCCAAGACAGAGGTGAAATCAGACAAAAAATATTTAAAAAAACTAAAATCTGAATTAGTTCAAACTTGTTCTAACATTTACACTTCATAATGTGCGTGAATCAAGATTACCTGCAGGCTGTCAAGCACAACCCTGAGAGAGGTCACCTGACGGCGCACTCCTGATGAAAATCGCTCGTACATCTCCGCATCGAACTCAGACATCTTAATCTCCTTCAGTCGTTCCTTGAAAGCTTTCTGGGCCATCTCACGGGCAGCCAGCAAAACCTGAAATGAGGTAGTAAGAAAAATACCCCAAAGACGAGATAAAACACAGGCTTCTGTAAAAAAAAGAAACCTACAGGGCCCAATTTCATGGCTCTGCTTAGCATTGGCGCTTACGGAAGCAGGGAATTGTGCCCTTACGTCAAGCCTATTTCACAGGTTAGCAGAGAATGTTTAATTGTGCACGTGCGTAGTCTACGTTAGTAGGCATTGTTCGCTTACACAGCTATATTCATAGCTGTTCTCACAGGTTTCCTCAGGCTTGTGAGCTACAGTGATTAAGTCACTTATGAGGCATATTGGTTTCATTACCAGCAATTATACAATACTACTAATAGAAAGTTAATACTTCTTAAGAAAACAAATCACAACCCTGTAATAGTTATAAGGTCTATTAAAAAGCTACAGTGATTAAATTCACCTATGTGATTTTTTTCACTTATAAAGCATCCTTGGTTTCATCACCAGAAGTATATAGTAATAGTAAAAATAATAATAGAAAGTGAATAATTCTTAAGAAAACAAATCACAACCCTGTAATAGTTATAAGGTCTATTTTAAAGCCATGTACATTCGAGTATGACCCTTTATGGGTAGCACAGTACCTCTGGTGGAACCATATCTTTCTGAGCTTGCGGTATTTGTGTCACATCATGGCCTGCATCCAACCTATAGGGACCTCCAGCCCCACCCAATCCTGCCGTACCCACACCACCTACAAAGAAATAACACAAGCATTTAGCATACGCCACCTAAACAGGCACAACACTATTAGTTATCGCACGTGAGATAAATAATTTAACAGTCCTGGTTATTCAACAGTCCTGGTTTTTCTCTCTTAACTTTCCTGAAGCGCTTTAAGACTTCACTTTAATTTTTGCGCTATATAAAAACTGTTTATTATTATTTATCTTCAAGCAAATTGACAAGCAGATTAACGCAATATGCGCTGTTGGAACAGCTATATGTTTTGCTGATACTCAGCTTAAAGTAGCACAATACACAGAGTTGGAAAAGCGCAATCTTCAGGGTGCCTCTCGTTGCTATGGCTCGACCGACCAGAATTGAGGATTCAAGTTTGCTTGAAGATAAAAGTAATGAGCATACACAAGCTAAAAAGAAATAACTATTAAGCAATTTGACATACACCACCTAAACAGAATTAACACTAGCAATTAGCATAGTTGTAACACTTTAAAAAGTAAAAAAATTTGATTTTCTTAAAAAAGAGAAAAATGCAATAAAGTACAATGCGCAAAATTATTAATGATTATATAATTGAACTTATGGGAACTACCTTTTCTCAGCTTTTTTTTGTAATATTTTTCTATGGATCAGAGCTTTGTTTAAGAACACTAATATAATCTTGTTTAATTTTGCTGTTTTTTCATTTTTTTTCCTATGTATTGTATTTTTCTCGCAGTAGTTGAAGCTGTATTTTTCAGGGTTTTTGAACATTGTGAATTAATTTGAAATAAAAAAATATACACTGCTGGCTTGAAGTACTTGGAAATTTCTGGTAATATTTCTGGACGTAATTTGCTGAGCAAATTTATTTTAACAAAGCCACAATTTTGAACTAAAGGGAAACAGAGTTTTACGTACCGACCCCTCCTGCCCATGTGCCACCTCCTACATGAGGTTTGTTTCCAGGGTCCACTTTGCCATGCTTGGGTGTGATATTCTGCAGGTCTTGACTTGTTTCTTTCTCTGTCGTTATCTGAAAAGTTAAAGAAGAAAAAATCCATTAAGCAATCTTTGAAAATCCAACATGGCTTTCTGCATCAGTAAACAATATATAAAGCAGACTGAAGTGAAGATTTCTTCAATAGCTACATGCACTTGAGAGACTGTTGGGCTGACGTTGGTACTTCTCAAAAGTGGAGAGCAGCAGACAGACGACCCGGTTAAGGTCTGCCTCATCTATCACGTTCAAGCTGGCCTGGACCTCCCTTTACTCAACTCAATGCCAGGGATGTAATAGGCTGTTGAGAAAAAAACCTGAACTCTGAGCGCAAAGAGCGAAAGCATGCAAGCTCGAAAACTTGCGAGCATGAAGCCCAATATTAACATTTATCTTTGGTTTTAAAAAGCCTTACTCTGCAATCTGGGCATTATTATATGGTTTTATCTTCATTTTCTTATGAATTTGATCTTTAAAAAAAAAATTTTTTTTTTTTTTTTTTTTTTGGGGGGGGGGCAAAAAAAACCGGAATTTCTTTTTTATTAAGGGCAAAAAAAAACGGAATTCCGGTTTAAAACGGAGAAATCACATCCCTGCAATGCCCAGGCCCAGCACTGGCTCAGGGCATTCTGAAATCCCAAACTTTACTCAGGTTCACACACAAGAGAAGAAAATTCAATCTATTTTTATCGTAGATTGGTTTTTGTCAACTTAATGCTGATTTATAGGCAACATTTTGAAAGTTTCAGCTGAATACAGTGTCAACTTGCTGCGAAAACAGCAACAAAAATGTTACAGTTTTTTCACAATGAGCATTGAATTGATCCATGTTTAGTGAGGTGACATCGGGTACTAACTGCATCTCTGGCTGCAGCATTCGCAAGAAACCCTCTGAAATTTGAGAAACGATTCATTCAATCATGAATCGTTTCTCATATTCAAATGTTTTTTGGGAACAAAATTTAAAACTATATTTCTTCGAGGGGAATCCTTTCTCAAAATAGTTTATGCTATCAACGGCTGCAGTGCTTCTCACCAGGTAAGTTTTTATAGTCAATAGTTTTTGGAGTAGCTACCAATCTATGACCCTATACCTTTAAGTCAACCCAGCCCTTTCCAAAGAAAGTATAAACAATTTAATAGAAAATTGCTTACTTGTAAAGGTCTCCCATCGTCTTTGCCAATCAGCCGGTACCAATCATCCAGCGACCTGGCCAACTGGTTCAATCCAGTTTCCCACACTCTCACCATGCCACCCGAGTCCACTGTGACAACATGGCTGCCGCCGCTGGTTGCCATGGTAACTTTATTGGACGAGGAGGAGGACCATGGCATGTAGCCTTGGATAGACATGGTGGGACTGCAGAATGCGACAAAACAATCATTTTAACAAACTGATAAAACAACGGTCCACATAAAAAACTTTCCAGTGAAAAATCCGCAACTGGAGGAACAAATGTGGGTGGAACATACACCTACACTGAGTGTTTGCAGAGGGACGTTTGTTTTCAGTAAAAAAAACAGTTGTTCAATGTGAACACATGCCATTACGTAGTTGTAACACAGGGCCAATTTCATGGCTCTGCTTACTGTTGAACTCTGCGCTTACGGCTCATTGAATTATGTGATTTAAGGGTTTTGTAAACACAGAATTCCGCGGTAAGCACGGCCATGAAAATGAACCCTGGTTAAGCATATAGAGAGAATGTCAATAATTATTGAATTATTATTGCATCTGCTGAGGTCGTTGTTCTAACAAAAGCTCATGCAGTTTTTTATGTAGTTAATTAGTCTTTCTTAGACATTCCTTGTTTTATCTATCAGACTAACACAGCTATTTTTATTATGATGATTATTAAGAAAACTACAATTAATCTTTATACAAAAGAACATTTTCAACTTGCCTTGGAACAGGAATGTATTTGACTTTGCGTTGAGCTAAATCAGCAATCTCGAGATAGCCAGCTACATTTGCCGGGGCTTTCCCTGAAGAAACAATAATGTCAAACAATGAAAACAAAACTCAGTGCTACAATATGACAAGGAACCAAACTTCTCTCAGGTACAGACATCTTGTTTCTCTCTCATTCAAATCATAACCAAAAAGGGGACTAGAAGGGAAAAAACCCTTACATATGACATCACAAGCTCAAAAAAGAAAGACCTGTTATTGGTCGAGAGCAATTGTGTGGTGCGTACTGGCCTCCACGTTTCCATTGTTTGACTTAAGTGATGTCGGCCTATGGGTCTACATAGAGAGGATCAATACCGTTATTGGGAGGGGGTTACAATTGGGGGCCAATTCTTAAAAGGAGGTTTCATAACAAAGTCAAACCTACTCCAAATTCACTTTGCCCCAAGATTTTTTTTTTTCAGAGAAATAATGCAATGTGGTAACCCAACTAACCTTCCGGTAAAACCTCCACTGGCGTCCTAGGCGACGGAACAATCCTAGCAACTTGGCTGACCTCTGGCAAGATACCAGCTTGACCCTCTATGCTGACCTTTGACCTTCCACCCGTGATGGAAGCTAGCAGGGTGTCACTACGCTCTTCCACTGGTGTGGGATCTCTAGGTATTGTGTAAATGTCGATTGCAGACTGAGTGAGGAGATAAAAGGAAAGCAAAGAGTATGACCATTCTCTCTTCTAAGGAGAAACATGAACACAGCAAAAAGCCGACAAAGACTGCGGCAAGATGTGAACCCAGACCACAACAGAAATCTAGAGCATGGGATTTGTACTTTGGGTCAGAGAGATCTGCCCACAGTCTAATGAGTTTCAAAGTTAATTATTTTTCTGCTCATTTCTCAACAAAGAACAACATTTATAATAGAAAACTTTCAGACCATTTTGACGTAAATTATGGCTCAATGCTCAGACATCTCTACCTTTTAAAATATAAACCCAGTTTCTGTTTTAAGCATTGAATAAAACACAGCTAAATTACAATGCGAGTGTAAGTAAAAAAACAACTTCAGAAGATACCCTAACGAGAAAAAAGAGGCAAAAATTCCAAACTGAAAAAGTAACTTGTTATTGGACACCTGCCTTAGACAGAAAGTCCCTTTAACATGTTTAACACCCAACAAGCATTTGAATATAAAACACAGACACACTGGTTGTCTAACATAAAGAATGTTCTAGAAAGGTTTGCTGTAAACCATATACGTAAGTCTCTATTACCCCAGACAGTTTCGCTATTCCTATTGGTGGACAGCATGTCACGTGGGGGTGTTTAAACGGCTGATAAAGACCAGCTGGAGCTGTTCAAGACCGGCTGGCTTCGCGTGTTGGGCGCACAAGCCCATGTACGCCAATTTAATTACGCGGAACGCAATATATAGCTATTTAGTACCAGCGCGCGTAATCTATTTTTACACGCGCGTACACACAACCCAACTCGCACCAAACATAACTTTTAAAAAGTTTTTGAAAATGTACAAACTTCAAAAATTTGCTGCAAAGCAGATTGTCACAGATTGTCTATGACATTTTTTCGCTTTCTAACAAAAGGGCATTTATGAATGGGAATAAAAGAGTAGTGACTCGTTCTTAAACTGCCGTTTAAAACTTTGCAGGGTCGTGGCCGTGCGATAAAGGCCCTCGCCTTCGGCTCGGGCTTTTATTGCACGGCCACGACCCTGCTGGTTTTTAAATGGCCATTCAAGAACTCATGGCCGTTCAAGAACTCATCGCCACTCTTTTATTCCCTAATTAATTGTGGTGGTTCTGAAAGAAGCTGGTGGTAAAACAAGTTGATGTTTCGGTCAGTATGCTCTGATTGTCTTCAGGAGAAGGCTAGACCCAAGTGCTAGCAAGCTGCATAAATACTGTAGATTGTTCTTACAAACCTGAAGTTCTGGAAAACCAACAGCAACCGCACCATAGTTACTTTCATCTGCAAGAACTCTGTTTGGTGCATCAACTTTTTCCCCGATTGCCTCGGAGAGGTTGGCTGGAGTCAGACCTTCTGTAGAAATTCCTAAAGTAGTATGGTTTCCAATGGCACTTTCTGCATCAGTAACAGCTGAAAAGGAGGAAAAATCTAATAAAATATCTTTAATATTTTATTTGGGTTAATCCAGACTTTTCAAAGAGCTGTACTAGGTCAAAACATCTCACATATGACATTATTAAATACCAGCTCTCATGCATGATGCATCATTTACTTTTTGTTCAGTATCACCAAATTGTGTCCCACTAATCTCACACCACAGAAACATTTTCTGCTCAATACACAAAATCAAAATATCAGTCACAAACATATTTTTTGCATTTCGACTGGTTCCCTTTTTTGCTCAGTCAGCAAAATTTTCTTGTGCTCAGCAATTTTTTTATGAAATAAGACAAGCTCTTCCATATAAATGCTTTGTTGTAAAGATAGTGTGGTACCTGCGCTTGTCGGCTGGGTTTCATATATGACGGTTAATTGGTTGACTGGAGAATCTGGGGTTGGTCTGCTTAGGATGTACTTTCTAAAAAAAGAAACAAACAAATTCAAAAAATTCGTTTTATTCCCAGTATGAGCCTTATGTATTGATGACATCACGCTGCCATCTTAGAGATAAAAAAATGATGAAAACAACAGGAAAATTCATATCTATCTACGATCAGATCAACTAGTGCAACCTTGCCCTGTCGTAATTTCACCTCTATGGACTTCTGTTCAAATTAGTCCACAGACTTTGCCAGTGTTTTTGATTTTCAGCCCACCTGGGTTTTTGTAATTTCACCTCTATGGACCTGTTCAAATCAGTCCACAGGCTTTGTCAGTGTTTTTGATTTTCAGCCCACCTGGGTTTCCTGGATGTGTCCATACCTACCTCTGGGTTTTGGCCTCAGTAAGAAGCCAATTATCAGGGGATGGCATGTGCATTGTCTCAAGATTGAACGGGAGCTGAAGACTATGTGCTGTGCCGTTCAGCACATCTACAACATCTAAATGATCCCTGTAAGAAAAGAAAGAAGAACACAATTTAAGCGGCATAAATATTTCACATTTTATGTTAGCAGTCTTTTTAAATCAGAAAAAAGGTTTGTGCATACATATCTTGCATTTTGGATGTCATCCACTGGATATATAGAGCTTAAGGTTGACATTCAGGTTGACCTAGTGGTATCTTGCAATGCCTTTTCCCTCTGTGGACTTCGGTTCAAATCTCGGACCGTAGATTGGGTTTCAGATTGGGTTTCAGTCCCTACCTGAGCGCATGGGTTCTCACTATTGGGGGTTTTTCCTACAACATTTCCTTGTGTTCCCGGCAGAAGGATGTACAGGCTCCACGGCCTTTTGCCGGGCACATATAGTAATTTGTCCCAGTAACAGAAGGTTGTAAGCAATGAAATGACTCATGAAAGCCAAACTATGCCAGTACGTTTACATTTTTGTTGATAGAATTACCCCAAGTTTTCCCATTCCCATGCAGAATATATCCTTCCCATGAATGGCAGAAAACCGATCAAACTTTAACGATCAGCTTTCTTGAAACACAACTTTGCACATTGTGCTTTACGCCCTTATATCGGTAGAACTTTTGTTACATCTTTCTCCCGGGCACACAGCGATTTTAAAAATGACATTTTTTCATCCATTTTCTCTACACAGTATCTTCAGGCCTACAGTCACAGTCTCCATTGCTTTCTTTACCAGAAAAATGAGCAAAAATTAATACCCTTCCTCCTGGTAAAACACCACTATGTTCTTGTCGGCAAGGTCACGACACATTCTGTGGCCTTTGACCTCACTGCTAAGTCGGCGACCAATAATCTCCTTGGCTGTTTCTAAGGGCGAGGTCAGAAAAAGTCTTGAGGTCACGCCACTTCTGGTGTCGATCAGAAGAATATTATTGTTCTGGAAATAAAGCGTGACATGTAAAGGAATTTACTTTGCAGTTTTTAATTTTGTGGGGTCGAATAATTGAAATAAAAGTCACATCCCCTTAAGGTGATCCCCTGGCTGCCGCTTTCTGGGTTATTTCCTAAACTTAGGTGATCCTTGGCTACACAGCAGTTAGCGGTTTTATGGCTTCTGACTGGCACCCACTAACAAAGATATTTACAAAATAGGGAGACCACCAACCACCATAGGGCTAGATAGCTTAGTTGGTAGGGTACTGGCACATTAAACCGTTAATTAGTTTTCTTTGTTCAATACCAAGCTATTTAAAATTTACCCAGTCAGTTTCCCATGTGGTTCATTACTTGGCAATATTCAAGCCTAACTCGCAAATGCGTTATGTGCATGATTACATGAATACAAAAACAAACCTAAAAAAACTTAAACGTTTTAAATTAATCTGATTACTTTTGATCCAGCAAATTGAACCTGAGATGTAAAAGTACCACAATAAACTTCTGCAATAAAAATTTAATTCTTACAATCTGTTCATGAAGTACGACTTTACCAGCCAGCTGTTCACCAAGTGTTGAAATGGCGATTGGTTTCGGACCAAGCCCAGGGAAGATGTCGTACAAGTCCAAGAATTGGACGGACTTTGAATGTGGTTTCATGCTGTACAGGCAGATGGGGTTTGATGTCAACACATGGATAGGCCCTGCTGTGGAATCTGTGGGCATAAATTTGTCATAGATTGGTTCTTGCCAACGTAATGCATAACGGACACATGGATTTGTGATCTTAAGCAAAAAAGTAAGACAATAGCCAATAAAATCTAGCCAAAAAATACAGGCAAAATTACAAAAAAGGAAGATACAACAAAATCACAATGTGAAAGTTTCAGCTGAATACACAATCTATCTTCTGAGAAAACAGCGGAAAACTGTCACAGTATTTTCACAAGAACCTCAAATCCATCAACGTTTAGCAAGGTACAGTGGGTGCCAACCGTATCTCTGGCCTTGGCATGTACCAACCCTCAGAAATGGGAGAAACAACTCTTGTAGATTAATTTTCTCCGATTCAAATGATTTGTGATGAAAAATTTTCCAAACAATATTACTTCGAAAGGAATCCTTTCCCAAACAACTTTAAATACAATCAACAGCTGCATTGCTTCTCACCAAGCAAGCTTTTTATGGTCATTAATATTTGGAGTACTTACCAATCTACGACCCCACTTTTAAAAAACCCAAATGTTGAATTGATATACTTACACTGCGAAGCAACCACATCACATACTCTGTTTGTCTCACTGAGAGGAACCTGCCATGAAGCAACAAGCTCAGAGAAACCAAGAGATCTTTCTTCTACTCGATCCAAAGGGTACTCCCTCACGTTCAGATGCACAGGACCCTTACGAAAACAAGAATTAGGCTTAAAAGCAAAGTGTATGTCTGAGTTGTGCGTAATGCTCAGTGCGCAAGCCTTAAATATGTAAATATACCCCCACCTTCCCCGAAAATTCTCTAAAAGACTTCCTGTGATCCAAAGGAGAGAGGCAAGCTGGCTGTCTTTGCTCAAGCCGTACTACTAATATTCACTTTCTGATCATTTACACACTTCAGCTCAAACTATTGTCGTAGCAAAACTCTCAAAACATGACACACATTAATAAGCAATTTGCATGTTAAATTTGAATAAAGTCTGGTACAATGACTTGATGAGTCACAACTTACCCCTTAAATTTGAATTCAGACATTATCAAAACCTAACTCATAAATGGCTCATTAATTTACCTTCACTCTAAGTTTCTTTTCATCAACTGGGCACAGCATTTTGCGATGACTTGACCCCTGACCTCCGTAGTGCCACTGACTGGTCAACTGAGCAGGTGGCAGAGAAAATCTTTTTAAAAAGGATAAAAATAACTAATCTGAGATAATAGTGTGGGTAGAAACTGGAGGTGTACATAACTGTATCTGCTTAAAGATCAATTTGAACAAAATTAACATTATTTTATGTTTGTAAACAAGTGTGTAATGATTACATATAATTGAGTAAAGCTCCATAAACATGGTTTCATAATTTTGAAAAAATACATTTTGATCATTGTCATGGTGGGCAAAAACCCAGTGTTTCACAGAAAGCCCTTACGCGCCTAGGATTCAAAACAGCACCGTGAGGTCACCTTACAGGCTAGATCAAAACAACCCGAATCCAGACCATTTGTGATATATTTTACGTGAGAACACAAAATGGTTTTAAGCTGGTTTTCAAAGGCACTGATACTTCAGTGTTGAATTCACTTTTCATTTTTATGGGTCGTTGCTTTTAACGGCAGGAAAACACACAAATTCAAAACGAAGAGGGAGGAGGGGGCTAGTTTTTCGGATCAAATTTCAACAAAATTACAGGAAGGAAAACTTCACACTTATGACCAAACAACAAACAAGGGTAAATATTCAAATTAGTTTAAGTGACTTCATTTAAGATGATAAGGAGCAGTTACAGAAACGAGAATAAAAAGAAAATATATTATCACATTTGAATCCTGTATAGAAATACAAGTAAATATATTTCAATATTAGGCCTATGCCACAGTTATTACTTTTAATGAATAAACAAACAATTCCAGCGTCTGAGAATACTTTGTCAGTATTTACATATTATACATTGAAACATCTTGTCATGTTTTGTCAAATTTTTCAGTGGATTATGAAAACAAGAACTAAAGCAAAGCTACTTTTTGTCGTTGTTCCAAAAAATCTGTCAAACAGTTCTGCAAAAGAACTCGACACACATATGCAAAGTAGCAGTCAATAAGGCGTTTACAATAGCTCTATTGTTCCCATGAAATTTTTGCTCAGAAACCTTCAAGTATAATTACCTGTTCAGTTTCCACACCAATAAGTACTTCCATAAAGGATATTACCTCAAGGTCCATAAACGGTAGAATGGTGATCAAAATTGAAATTACTTAAAGAAGCTTTTTGTTACGTTTTAACTTCAAAATTGTGTGCATAATATACAATCTTACAGCACTGTCCAATGTTATATGGCCTTTATAATTGACATATCAGTGGCATGCCTGATTTAAGCAAACGTTGATGATGTGATCATCCTTGAGAGAGAATTTCAAGAGTACGTGTCTAAAAAGCTTGAGCTAGAGGGAGTGAGAGGCAAGAGTTTCATGCGGCGAATTATTCACGGCAAGCAAGCTGACAAAACATTTTCAACAGGTTGAATTTTCAACATACTTTAACCAGCCGTCATATAGCTCATATATCCACAACAACCCAAACTGTTGAACTATTGCTGACCATTAAAACTGCTGCCTCAATGTGTTGCTTTACCAAATTTTCAGCCGTACGATACAAGTATCCAGCCACAGTAGTTTGTTTATGTCAACAATTTTATGGCTGCCTGAGTTTAAAATAGATCTTTACTATGCACAAAAGTTGAATTATTTTGTTAACCCATTATGGCTCTGCGACATTTTCTTGTGGTTTTGCTCGTCTACTTGATGAATGAATGCAGAAATGCTAACACTCAGGTTTGTAAGACCTCCATTGGAGCATCCACTCAAGATTGGATCAAATGGGGAGACAACTACTACAAAGTCATCATGGAGAAAATGCCATGGCTTGAGGCTAGAGATGCCTGCGCTAAGATGGGAGGAGTTATGGTCACCCCAAAATCTCATGATGAGGGTCGGTTCCTTGCTGGGATCACACCCATCTCAGATCATATACGCCATTTCTGGATCAACTGTAATGACCGACTGGTAGAAGGTTAGTGTTTAAAAATTGTATGGCAAAGACTAGTGTTGAAATTTGTTATGAAGTTATGAAGTTAAAAGTAAGTAACAAACATTAATGAAGT
>CM021541.1:11896590-11907045 GCA_010994315.2 Pisaster ochraceus | reverse complement strand
TCCAGTAGAACTTTAAAAACTCCCTATAGATGTGCCCTTTTATACAGAAACACTGCCTTACCCCTCCAAGAACAAAGTATCAAGTCTTTATGTGGATGTCTCAACCACAAACCCCAGACAATCAGACGAAATCTTAAGCGAAATTCTTCCAATTGAAATCTGTTTTAAATCTGGCCAATGAACAATTATTTAACATGCAAAGATATCCATGCTATAGGCATGCTTTGCCTTACAAAACACTATCATGCAATTTGTTTTGTCTTTTTGACTTCCCGAACAATTCGGTCATTTATGAAGCTCATAATTGATCTCTGACCTTTCACTCAAGAGTGAGTCAAAGGTGTAAGGTCAATGTAATAACAATAATGGACGTTTACATAGTGCCTGCGCCTGTATCTGCCAATGTTGACGCTCACTAATGTATTGCTCCATTTTTGTAAACCAGCAATGCAAAGATTACTCCCAAAACATTCTGACAATCGCTACATGCAATTCTACTCTTTTTTGGCCAAACCAAATTGCCTCACATGTTTCTCCCGACAGCCAATCATCTCACAGAACAGCAACAATTAAAGCATCAAGCTTTACATGCTCAAGGATGTTTTAAACGGACACCCCCACCCCACAGATCGAAGATCCCAAATAAAATTAGAGGTGACTCTTAATTCTGAATAAGAAATCATGAAACTTGTCCCGAAATTTTTTTTAGAACTTTTTAAAGTTTGTTCAATTTAATCATTTACAAAAAATTGTGTTTAGAAAAAAACTCTTGAAGAAATATCCTTTACTATTATTACAATATAAAATGGTAAATTTTCGCATCCAAATGGTCACCCTACAGCCAAAAAAACACACCCAAAACTATCGCACATACTTAAGCAAATACTAGCATCGTAGGTGCAAAGTGCGTACATGACATGCAACAGTACAAAATACACTGCGAACAAAAAAATATAAAACTCTTTCAGTTTTTTGCTGCTAACCACCTGTGCCCTTAGCAAAATTTAAACTGATGACATGGTGACAATTTGAACAAGCATTGAGCAAAAATATAACAAGCGGCAAAAAAACAATGAGCAAAATGCGGCCAAACGTAAGCATCAACAGAACTTGCTTGATGTGAAAATAAATTCAAAACCACAATGTGAGCCGGTGCAATGCATGGAAACGTTCCACGTGCGAATCTCTAACCTCCGTCTAAGATTTCCAAACGGTGGGCTGCACCAGTCATTATGAAGGCAATAAATTCAACGAGAATAAAATCAAATTGATTAATGTCGATTAATTTGTTAAACATTTAATCCTCCTTGGGAACCAGTGAATTGATTAATTTATAACAATTTTAAGAACAGTTAAAACTAATCAATAAATATGCATAAACAGTTACGGAAAGTGCATTTTCTTCTTTCATATATGGTGATTTATGCATGTTTACCGATCAAAATTAATGCCTAATCCAAAAGCACACCTCAACATTTTAAGTGTATTTTGTCTGGTTTTTCATTCAATAGCAATTGTTAGCCAGTCTGAACAAAACAAAATTTAGATGAGATTTATCTGCATTTCCAACAAATTGACAGCTTAGACCCTTGAAACATTAACTGAACTTTCCTCACTTAGAGTAGTTGAGTGGTGATAAATCAATTTGTAGTGCACTATATGAAGTCAATTTCAAGATGCAGGAATGCAACTACAGTTTGTCAAAATAAAAGGAGGATAGTGCCTACCACAGCAAGACTTTTTGCTGTGTTTTTCAATTTTCAACGGCAAAGCTGAGAAACCAAAAACAAGAAAATCAGCAGGGCTCATTCATGGCTCTGCTGACCACAAGCAAAGAATCAACGCTTACGGAAGCAGGGAATTCTGCGCTGACCTCAAGTGTATTTTACACCTTACCAAGAAATGTTACTAGGCATTCTCTGCTTACACAGCAAGCGCTCTGTAAGCAGAGAATGGTGATTGAAGCGCAGAATTTTGGTGGTAAGCAGAGCCTTGAAATTAGGCCCTGATCAGCTGAAAATCTGCATGCCTATAAATGAAGAATGAAAAGGCACAAGCGTTTTAAACATGTTTGAAAACTTGTTTGGTCTTTTGCTCTCAACGAATGACAACGTGGATGGAAATGCGTGTTGTTTGTTTTTCAATGGCCTCAATAATTTGATACAAATGTTGCTGTGTGCTTCTGGAGGAGACGCTGCACTAGTTAGTGGATACCTACCTTGTACTGTTGTAGTGGTGTGCATTATATATCCAGTAGATGGTGCAATGCATTGAAGTTAAAGGAATATCAGCAGAGGGAGTCGGCACAGTGCAAGGAATGGCAGCATCCGTGCATCAGCCAATGGGAAGCAGGGAATGTGAGGTTGAGATCATTAATATGATGGGGGTGATATATTTTGTGGGGCGAGAACGCCGGGAGGGGCAATAAAATCGGAGGGGTAAAAAACAAGGGTTAAGCAAGCATTAGCTGAATCACACTTGGAATTACATGTGTTAGAGGCAAAATCATTTGATAAAACTGTGGTGTTTTTGTTTGTGATGTGTCACCAGCAAAATATTACACAGATGCACAGGTTCAAGGAAGGTGAACCAATCTTCCAAATCTTGTTAGAAATTATCTAAACTGCCCACTTATTGTTACTTTAGTTTGTCTTTTGCTTCTAACACTTTTTATCAAACAGTGAACACAAAACCAAACATTCAAGTAAATGCAAGGCGTGGAATTTCATTCTAAAAAAACGCACAAGGCCATTTTCCATTAACACCCCAGATTATGAGGACAATGTTAAGACGAACCAAGGCCAAGAAAGGGGCACAAGAGGCAGTGGCCTCTGACACCCCCCTCCCCCTGGTGCGCCCTCTACAGTTTATCCAGGAGCAGCCATTTTCAGATTGCATCATGGGAAAAAGTTAACAAGTTTTTAGTCAACCCACAGCGCCTGCCAGATGACCCCAGTTGATTAAGTTTGTTTGTAGTTTCCAAAGCAGTAGGGTTGTAATTTTCTGTGTTTCTCGCATAAGAAGGTAATTTTTGTGAGACTGGTGACTGGCTTTTCACTATTCACAACAGTCATTTAATGGTCCAAAACTGCCTGTGAGCCGCTGAGTTGGGAGTGTAAATGTATTCATTTATTATTTATTTTTATTATTTTTTTTGGGGGGGCGGGGGACGAATGGCCTCTCTGGGGTAAACTGTAGAGGGCGCAATGTATTGTGAATTACCCTTATTTATGACCTCTTTTTTTTCAACTGGTTAGTAAAATTATGAGCATGATGAATCAAATATAGAAATACAACAAACTCTTTGTGTATAATTTCATCTCAAATTGGCATGGGTTTGATAAGTTACAAATTGAATTGTTATTCATTTCACCGAGAGAACTGTTGAAAGGTTTTGCTGAAATTATCGTTACATTTCTTGCATATTAGATCAATATCTGCCATGCTTCTACCCTTGTGAATGTTTCAGTTGCTTGTTTCACTAGACGTGATGTTTGCCTACTACAAACAATCTTAAAGAGTGCCAAAGAAAAGCAGCACTGAATTTTCCACACTCACTAGCTACTACAGTTTCTCTCAACTATGCATGTAAAAAAGCTGTGTATGATAATTTGTAATCGTTTTAGAAACTCACTGCAAAAACAACATGCAACTTCCTGAAAGGTTTAAACCTGAAAGGTTTATGTTGTTAATAGACAGACATGGATAAATATGAATGCTTGATATTTATGCAATTTTTGTTTATTATCTATCGGATTATGTTTCTTTGCCTTTCTCAGCAAGATATGCCAAAAATTATTGTTCACTTCCTGCACACGTAATCTGCTCTTACAAAATGAAACTAGAGTTCCTACATGCAGACATGATACTTCATGGAGCCAATTGTCTCCATGCCCCTCTCATTGCCTTGGGTGCCCTTTGATTTGTTCCAGTTTGATTTTACTTTTCCTGCATAGAGTTGCCCATCACTGAGGGAAAACTGCCCTTCCCTGGATTGCTTGATTTTTAAAATTCCTTGCAGTTTTAGTGACAAAGCAATCCTTGAGGGTTGGACAGAGTAAGCACACTTGTTACCAAGTTTGTTGACAGAAAAAATGAGGAAAAAAAGACTTAGCTGTCGCAAACTGCTTACCAACTAAAAGGACCTATGGTATAAATGCTTAAAAAGTTAATGGCCTGACACAAATACTAAGGTCACTGCCTCCCTTTTTAGTAAATTTTCCTTTTTCATGCAAAGTTGAACAAATTTCATTTTGTATGAGCAGATCATATGCTTCACATGACCAAAACATGGTCACATGATCACATCATAACATGGTCACACGATCACATGATCACATGATTACATGACCACACCACAACACCAAACACCACACCATACATACATGCATAGAAGTTTGCTTGGTTGGCCCCAGCAGCCCTCTGTCTCGCCACCTCTCTGTCGCGCATTCTCTGGGCGGCACGCTCCTTTGCAGCTCGGCGGGCCTGCTTGCTGCCGTATGGAGCGTGAGGTTGGATGTCGATCATTTCATCCACGGGGTAGCTGTCCTCGGGACTGTGCGTGAGGGTGAACTCGACAAGGTTTTGGTAGTCTGTGCAACAGTAAATCTGGTGGGGAGGAAAGAATTATGACAGAGATAGTGCTACTTTGTCACTCAGATATCTACCCAAACAAGGCACAATTTCATAGAGCTTACCAGCTTACCAGAATGTGGTTACCAGTACAAAATACTATGTCATATGTACAATCTGTGGCTGGTATCCTGCCTTTTTTGCTTAGCAGACAGTTTAATCAATATTTTTTTGCTTAAGCAGTTCTATGAAATCTGGCCCTGTTCACAACAGAGGTTTGGCAAAACAGTACTAAAAATTGAAAAATAAAAACACATTTCAAAATGCAAAACGTTATTATGAGCGAGTTTGTTTCCTTCACACGTTAAAGCAATGTTCATGGGACCAAAGTGGTTCCCAAGACTTGCACGGCCTATTGATGTTGTTTTTGAATGTTGTTAAACACACGCTTTGTGCCATGTCATGAGTGCCATGACTTGACGGATACCAATGTGTAATGAATACTGATAATCATATTATTACTATTTTTAGTTTGGATTTTCAAATGAATAAAGAATATTTAAATTGATTTAAGTACCTCTTCTGGTGTCATCGTCTGAACCATCTCAGGGGTCGGGAAGACTTTCAAATCCTGCTGACAAAACTCACAAACCCCTCCCATGTCATCTAGATCAATGGACGAAAAGCTGTCAAACCGTGGGATGCCCGTATCCGCCGTGCTGCCTCGTTGACCCATGTCATCGGGGTAGGCTCCCACCCGGTCAGATTCACGTTGGTACTGGATGATGCGGGGAGGACCGATGCTTGGGATGAGGGTGTCGGTGGGGAGCGGGGCAACATCATCATCAGAGTACTTGAAACAAAATGTGATATACTAATTTCAATTTTTACTGCAAAGTTTGTTTCTCCTTCCAGTGTTAATGACAAAGCGTCAGAGTGTGTATGATCGTTTTTATATATTTCTGGTAATGAAACCGAGGATGCCTCACAAGTGAACTTAATCACTGTAGCTTGTAAGCCTGAGGAAACCTGTAAACAAGGATGCATGCTATGTGAATCAGAAACACTGGGGTTAACGCCTACTCTTCCACGATAAGTGTTCTGGGTTCTTTTACATGCACAATCCTAGTACACGGGACCTACGGCTTTAATGTCCCATATGAAGGAAAAAGCAATTACAGAAAAGTATCTTGCTCAAAGACGCAAGTGCCACAAACGGGACTTGAACCCATACTCTGCTGATCAGAAACACCAGAACTCGAGTCCAGTGCTCCAAACCACTCGGCTATAGCACCCCACAGTCACTGACTGATCAAGGAAGTAATGACATCTTAAAGTCTAGCTCAATGTAGACAATAACTTTAAAAGACTCCAGACACCAGCCAGGGTTTTTGAACTTAAAACTGTATTTGTTTAGTTTTTCTTACCTCGGACTCAGACGGACTTTCCTCATTCTCTTGCTCATCACCTACACTATCCCTTCGAGATTTCACTCGCCCGTTATTCTCAGCATCTGATACTTCCGAGATGTAACTGATGCTCGTCTGGGAGCCTTTACGAGGCCTCCGTTTTTGTGTCTTGTTCTTCTCGCCTTCCTGGAGATCTTCTGTCAAAATAGATGAGATGGTTTAATTTCTGGACGGTGTCAGTCGGGGAATAAGAATGGGTGGGAGGGAGTTGGGACCTTAGGAGCAGGAAGGTATGGATGACTTGAATAAATGTACTCAGTAAGAAACAAGTTCCTTACAACCATCCTTTTCACCAAGCTATGATGCAGAATACTAAGAAATCTTAATATTCAAACAAAGACATTTTCATGACAGGGATGGAAGCTTGTTTGCTTCTTACAATTAAGTTCCGTTCTTATTTTAAAGAGGAGCTTCAAGATTAAATTGCCTGGTGTGATCCACTCTTTTTCCAATAGATAGAGTCCTTATGAGAGTGGGAAAAAAATGTTTAAGTCTCTAACCTCACGTTAAAATGGTGTAAAATGTAACTTTATTTGATACTCCTTCAGAGCAAAATTTGAAACACGACATCATTGGATATCAAGTATCTGTACATTTCAAAGATTTGTTTTTTGTGTCAGTCAGAAGGTTTAATGCCGATTTGATTGAATACTATCGCAATTCAGGATTTAACTACAAAATCTCTTGTATACTACTGTTCAGACCCATTTATTTGAAATATGATGTCATTGGATAACTTTAGGTGTCCACTAGTTTGCACTGGAAGGGACTAAAATACAATGGCATTTTAATCCGTTTTAAGGTGAGGTTAGAAGCTTGCAATTGTTAACCTACTTTCATATGGACTCTATCTATGGGAAAAAATGAGTGCAGCTCAAAATTGAATTTGACCTGGAAGCCCCTCTTTAAGGAAAAAAATATAAATAGTGAAACAACGGGTTTCAAACCTTCAGCCTTTCCTGCTAGCGTCATACTCTCTAACCAGCTCCATTCTGTCTCTGTAGCGATGGAGACACCAATACACTCTGTGCCATCTGGGTTCTTACGTCGGACAATTTCTCGGCCGGCAGGTGACTTGGTTGATTTGCGGCTTACCTTCTCCGGGGACTGTGCCGGGGTTCTTCAAAACAAATAAATAAACACATTTTGTTTACAGGATCATTTAACCGTGTCCTTCTTGAAAATAACATACTTGGCAGCACAGGGTGTATACTCCCCAGGAAGCTGAGATGGTTTAGGGAATGAGATAAATGACCTTGCGACCAGGCATAATAATAGTCAAAGCGCAGCGATAATTTCTTTGGAATTGTGCTTTGTAAGAGTTGTTATTATTATAACGGAGTACCAGTGAGCACAAACTAGGGCTGATTTCACAAAGAGCTAAGATTGACCTTAATTGTGCAATCATCTTAATTGCTAAGAAAAATGTGGTGTACCAGTACAAATCACTACGGCAATATTGATAACTCATCTTAATATGGATCTTAGCATTTGGTGAAATTTAGCTCTGGTCTTAAGAACTCACTTTGTGTCTGACTCGTCCTTGAAGGAAACAGAGCGCTCAGATCTCGTCACACTCTCCACTGTTCTCAGTGATCGTTCCGAGTCATCGTTCAATGTTCGCTCTCTTCTGTAACTCAGTATCGTAGGTTGACCTATCATAAAATTAAAGCCCAAAATCATGAATACAAAATCCTGATGAGCGATAAATGAAACAATGACTGAACTCTCATTCTTCATCCCTTGCTTTTACTGTGTGCTTTCTGCCTCTCTCTCTCTCTCTCGTTTCATTTCTTTTCTATTTCTTACTTGATCTTGAAGTCTGGTCTGTCACCATTACTAATTGTATACCTGCTTGTGTGTGTTGTGTTGTCATTTACCCTTTGAGAAAGACTCTGCTAGGGTCAAAATGTCAGTCTATTTTTTGCAATGACTGAACTTTGTAACAGTTAACGCCAATATTACCATACAAGTATTTGCTATAGAGAACAAAAACTATGTAGCCATTACTTTGTTACTTTGGTTAATTTCATCCACACTGTTAAGTTAGAAACTATGGTCATCCAGTGCAATTCATAATATAAACTCAACATTTTCTTTGAGTTCAACTAAAGCAGGTAAGTTTCTTTCTAAATGTTACAAGTTTGTTATTTTTGTTATTGAACAATAACAAGATAAACCCTTCAGAACAGTTGAGTTAGAAAATGTGCTCATCCACTGCAGTTCATAGTATAAACTCAACATTTTCTTGTTGAGTTTGGTGAACTGCACCAACCAACTAAAGCAAGCAGGTAACTTTTTTTACAAACTTGACAGGTCAAAAAAACTTTGACTGGTCCTCCTGGATGAGCACAATAGTCAAAACAAACCAACCACCTCTTTTCTATAGGAGTACATAGTGACTGGTTCTTGACAGAATACTTAATAAGAGTCCAAATATTTCTTACTTGATCTTGAGTTTAAGTCTGGTCTGTCACCATTACTAATTGTTTTATCGTCAGTAGACGTTGAACCGTTCCTCCCCTCCTGCTCATTTTCACTGCTCTTCTCCCCTCCAATCGGTGGTAGAGGCTTACTGCTTCCAGCTCGTAGGGACTCTCCACTCAACCCGGAGGGGTTATTCATGCGAGTTTGGCTAGTTGGCCGAGAACCGGGTACACTTCTTAAGCCACCGGCAGAGTCAACTCGGACAGGAGACCCTCGACCAGTCTTGACTGGTCCGAGAGGAGAAGACGTCCTTGCAGAGTCTTGAACTGATCTGAGAACTACTGGACTTCCAGTACCACTTCGTTCTGATGCTTCTTCAAAGAGTCTTAAGTTTTCTACAGTGAGGCTTGAGCTGGGTCGTTGAATTGGGCTCGCTGGGTTAGGAATCTCTCCGATATTCTCCGTGTCATCTGGTGAGGTACCATCAAGATCCTCAGATGACATAGAATCTTGACGATCAAAGCCGTCCATTGGTGTATGCCCCCCACTCATTCTTCACATGAGAGCTGCATCTAACAAACATGTAAACGAATGTAATAATTAATTATTCTGTGATAAAATATTTGGCATGTATGGCAGAATAATTTAAAACACTTATAAATAGACCTGCTTAAAAAATGTTTTTTAAAGCTAACTTTAGTTGAAAGTTGGTTAAGAATTTTAACCCAACTGCCCCAAAATTATGTGAAATGTTTGTGTTACATTAATCCTTGTTCAAGCAAAACCATACAAATTTTTTACAGAAACTAACATTAACATTTGGCAGTTTTTCTGAAAAGAGAACTTGTCATGGTCAGTCTCATTCTGGGTCTGGGGGACTGGAGTGCGTGTGAATGTTCAGTGTGAGTTTGTATCTGTTGTTGTTTGTTTTTTCTTTTACTTGATTCATAAACTTTGAAGGGTACAGACACCACTGAGAATGTTGAAATAATCATAAGTTATAAACTTACTTATTATCATCCTTCAAACGGTCACAACCAATGGGAGGATGGAGAGTTACGAACTGACGAGTAATCTCAACTCGACTGAGTACAGACTGCTTATAATTATAAATAGTTGGTCATTGTTTAGTTCCACCGTCAAGTAATGCCTCAATTTTCCACCTTGTAATTCGTTTAAAACACCGTGAACATAAATTCTCGATTGCTGCGTCTACCTGAAATCGGTACCATTTGAATTGAAATTGAGTGCACAACACCACAACACGAATGTCCCCAACTTTTCTAAAATGTTGTCCCTGCTGAAGCTGAACTTGGCCGGCGGCCCTCACAAGTTCTGTCTGGACTCTGGTAAACTATTTTTTCTACCCTAAATATGTATTGTTATTACCTCCCTTTGTCAGCACCGTCAGTTTTAGCATAACGAATATACTACCATTATATTATAGTACAAATAAACTTACCAAAGATCTACCGTTGAATATTGGAGAGATTTAACTTTAGGCAAACGTTCATGTACACTCTTTACTGTTTGTACAACGTTCAATTCTACTCATCCGCCATTACTGTTTATGTCGTGGTGATGGTGATAGTCACGTGACTCAAATCACAAGTACAGACTATTCCATTTACTATTTATGGGGGTTCCAAAGTACAAAAAAAAATAATGTTCCAAATTAAATTCTGTTCCCACACATACAATTCAGAGATTGGTTAATTCATCAAAAAATACCAACAGACAGCCTGCTAACCGAAGAAAGTTTTCCACCTGGTTCTTCTTGTATTATTTTATTATTTTGCAGTTTGTTATTCCAGACTTTAAAAAAACATGATTGAGAAATTAGTAATTTGAATTTTTTTACCCAGACAGTTTCTGACCTTGTGATTTAGTTGGTATTATCATAAAAAAAATACTTATGTATCTAAAATATTATTGCTGGTGTGTATACACAAAGTGTGTGTGTGAGTCGGGGGGGGGGGGGGGGGGG